>SNQJ01S0034974.1:53750-105755 GCA_010110895.2 Picea sitchensis
CCCCGTAGGGGTTTTACCACGTGAAAACATCGGTGTGTTGATCTTTGATCTGGTTATGTGAGTGGTTACTAAAGGTGTTCGTCCTCTGTTGGAATACCTGTGTTGTCGAACACTAATCATCTTCAAAAAAATTCGAGTATTTGATATTATTAGGGATGGAAGGTATGTATCTCATTTCGATCTCATATTTAATTTGGGGGGTGGATGGTACTTTACAGTTATTGGTAGCTACTACTAAGGAATCAATTGGATGATTCAACTCTCTAAAAAAACAAAAATATTGAAATATACACAAATTTAATGATCAATCATATCCCATACCTAATTTCTATAAACCCTCATTCTTGGATTCCTTGTTTGATATGAAACTTTTACTTGCTGCACAACTAGCTTTGAATCTCCAAATACCACCATATTGGTAATTTTCATTCTTCTTGCTTCCTCTATGCCTAAGACTGAGGCTTCATATTCAACTACATTATTTGTGGCCTCAAACTCTAGTTTGTAGGACAAATCTATTTTGTTTTTGGTGGGAGATATAAGAATTATACCATCCCCAACACTTTATTTTGAGAATGCACCATCAAAAAACATTTTCCATAGGCCATCTACTTCATCTACATGGTTTACAAGAGGATCTGCAAGTATTTTCATTTCACTGTACTATTCATTTACATATAGGATACAACAACCCATATCTTCATCAACAACATATATGGGATGATTCATAGGGTTGTTCTGATCACTGACCACATAATTTTTTTTTCTCTCGGTACAGTCTTTTGAGCTCCCCTCAAAAACCTAGTACAATGGCATAAGTCATATCCTTCTACATAGTGCCTCCTAATTTATGTGCCCAATTTTTGGACAACAACATGCCATAATTGGTCGGTACATGAAGCACCACCACGTCCATCATAATGGTTTTAAAAATAAGTTATCCCAGGCTGACAACCATGTCTTTAATCATCCCATAAGACTTCACCTTAATGGAATTGAATGAATAAAGGTCATGATATGTCCTAGTTATTTCCAACCCCAAATTATCCATGACTACTTTGGTCATAATATCATGTGATGCTCCAAAATCGAGCATACAATTGTGCAACATTTTTTCATGAATATTCAAGGTCACATAGAAGGGTGCCACAAATTCCTGATTGTCATCAATATGAGGACCCAAAACTATGGTAGGGGACTCATCTTGTACATTCAAAGTATCAGGAGGATTTTCTTATTCCTTCCCCTGCATCATTTTCTCAATATGTTTATAGTATGAGGGGTTTTTAGCCAGCTCCACCAAAGGCACAAGAATCTTGATCTTAGACAATTCACATTCAAAATTGAAAGGGGAAACCAATTCCTCAATCTCTTTAGTTTTTTTTTTTCCTTTTTTAACAGGTTCCAAAACTTCATCTACTTTAGGGATATTTAGAACCTCTTTAGCTTTATCTTTGGACAACTTTGGACCAACTTTATTAGCTTGAGGTTGACTATATGCAACAACTTATTTCTGCCAAGGCATGAGATCATACTTTTCATGCATCTCAGCCTATAGTGCATCAACAAAACTTATGTACTAAACTGAGGATAAAGCTCCTTTGTTGTACTGAGAATCAAGCACCAATTTCTTAGGATTTAGTGACCCTTTATAGTCATCTTGAGTTAGATATATGGTATCATTATCATCTTGAAGTAGGTGGATTTCTTTTGTGTATTCATTATAACCCTCATCCACTACTTCTTCAATAATTTTTTTATCATTGTTGGTTTTAAAAGGGGGATGAAGGGATTGTTCTTCATTTATTCTCTCCCTTCTCATGAGATGTGGATTAGGGGGTCTTTTGAATTGATCAGTGTTATGATTCCTTATGCCTCCCTCTTGAGGGGATATTTTTGAATTGCTATGATATATATTGAATATGGACATTTTTTTTGTTAGATTCCTAATCAATCTAGACATATTGTCTATATTTACTTGTTGGGGTTCTCTACTTCGATCAGAAGTGCCATAGTCTTCCATGACCTTTTTATTTTCTTCCTGATCCTATTTTTGTTTCATATTTCCTAATGAAATCATGTTTCCTTCTATGTCTATTGCATCTTGTTTCATTACTATTATGGATGGGGACCTTCTTTCTCTCAAAGTCATGGAAAAGTAAACATCCAATGCCCCAACATATGTCACTTTAGTTGCTGGTTGTGATGGCTTTCTATATGCAAGGATATTGTTATAGAGCTTATTAAACCTTCTGTTAAAGTCATCAACATTTTCATTCGCTCTTTTCTAGAGTGAGCCAAATTCATTTAGGTATTATAGGATATCCCTTTTCTCACCTTACCACTGTCTAATAAAGGAAATTTCTAGAGTTGTCCAACTATCAATTTGTTGATGGGTCCTAAATCCCTATAATTTAACAGCAGGAACCAAAACTGCCACCGAGGCCGAATTAGACTCTACAACATTTAATGGTGGAATGGTTGTCCAGATCTTGCGATCCAACCAATTAATCGATGGGCTTTATGTTTTCTTGCGAAGGTGTCTCCTTCAATTTGGACTTTCTCTTTTTGTATTTTCTCTTAGGTGGGATCTGTTAGCACTAGAAGTCGCCTTCAGATTGCAAAGAAGGTAAGCCCATTACCTGTCAATTTATACAATAAATGTAAATGAGTTTTTGTTTATCAAATGGATACAACTCAATGATAATAACGTTCTAACTCAGAAAATCTAGGCTGACATGCACAAGAAATTGAGGTCTTGTATCAACTTCAGTCAGTAAGTTGGAGTAAGGGTGAATAGAGGGAATACTTTGGTGAGGAGAGTGTAGAGGTCTGCTATGAACATCAGGTCTTCCAACAACCTAAGGAGGAAAAAAATCAAACACAAGATCCTCTTGAATTCAAATTTTCAAGGAAACTGAAAGACATTATAACAACACTATAATCAAACATTCATCATAATATAGTTACAACAATTCATGTGAACTAGTCATTCATGAACTCCCTCAATATTATAGGAAAATAAGATGGAGTAATAAAGTTGACTTAGATTAACCAAGATGTCTCAAAAACAAATACATAACTAGAGAACCAATTTTCTTCATAAAAATATTACAATAGCAAGGAGCCTATCTCAACCATTCGACCTTAACAGATTATCAAAAATGCCTATATATACTAAAAATGCTGCAACTACCAGGAGCGTGATTGGGCCCCTTCATTCAAAGTTTCCAGTTAGTGCCTTCTTTGTCAAACTGTGCATGCCTTCTCATGTGAGATGCGAGACCGACACAATTATGCGTTTTATAGGAAAATCCATCCAGGAGGAAGCTTCAGGTGGCCAGTCTGCCTTCATGTCTACTCTCTGCAACGATTTCCATTTATGGGATGAGATGAGGTCTCAAATGCCGCCCATATCTTCAATAACTTACTTCATTGGGATTAAGTCGAGGCCTGACACCCATGAATGTCTCTAGGTGCCCATGACTTCTTCAAGTCAATCTTGACGCCTCGAGGCTCTGCAAATCTCTGTGAAATCGACTCCCTTTCCTTCGCACTCCTATATCTCATGGTGTGCACCTCTTCATCATGTGACCCCAGGCCACAACCTAGTGCGTATCTCCTGAATACTTTGTGATTTCTCATTTCAGGAGTCTTCACTCCACTTGATTCCAAGTATCATGATGCACGAACTTGCGAAATGGTCTTTTCAGATTGACGTTCAAACTTGCTTTGGATTTGACGACCATGATTTCTTCCTTGAAAACCTTAGTCATCAGATGCTCAATAGGTGCTTACCCTTCTTTATGGCCCCACTTTCAATATTACCACGGGCTATGATCATGGGCCTAATCCCTGAGCACTTCGTGATTTCACGTTTCGCGAACTTGCGCCTTGCTCCATGCTAAGACCTCTGATTCACAAAATAGCGACTTCGTTGATCCTGTGCCACGTGTCTCTTTGAATCAGACGGTCCCTATTAATTTCAGGCTTTGGGAGTCCAAAACTTTGATGAACCACTTTTTAACAATATTTCAGACTCCCAATTCTTGTGATTATTTTCCACCATTGATCTCTCCTAATGAGATCTACGACCCAGATAAAAACTTTCCTTGACCTTTTTGACTTGAAGACCTGGCCTGTGAAAGATAGAGAGACAAGGCAAGGGAAAAAACATGGTTTCATCGATACACACCTATGGACCTTGACAACTTTATGTGATAACATTTGGCTCCATGGGGAATAGCATGCTCCCTGTGAGCTACCAAGAATGCGTAGTTCTAGTACCTTATCCATTGGGCTATGGAGTGTTCTATAAAAACATAAAAAAACAAAAAACAAAAAGAAAAATGATATTTACAATGAAATGGGAAGCCTCTCATGTCTTTAAGTAACAAATTTCTTTAGAAAATTCCCATTTAAAGGGCTACCAAAAACTTCAACATCCTCCAAATCCTGAAATTTGTAAGTGTTATTTGAAAAAACCTCAGAAAATTTGAAGGGGCCAATCCATAAGGCCTCAAACTTACCATGCTTTCCTTTATCGTGTTTGGGTGCATCCCACTTGAGTATTAGATCTCCAAGTTGGAAATCCTCTTTCCTTACTTTTCTTTCAAAAGCCTGCTTGATATTCTGTTGATGGTCATGGGCTTTGTTTAGTAGTTTCTCCCTCGTCTGCTGCACTTCTACCAACTACTGTATTCTTCTAATCATATCATCTGCTTCTCCCTGATAGTCTTGGAGGAATTTTTCCACACGAAAGGCGAGCTGAGAAGGAAATATGTTCTCAAATCCATACACAAGCTGGGAAGGAGAGACACTAAGAGATCTCTTAGTTGTCACTTGGTCAGCCCATAAAGAAAATTTAAGCTTTGAATCCCATGCTTTCTTGTTGTCCTCTAACAGTATTTTGAAGATCTTAATAAGGCTCTTGTTAGAGGACTCTTCCAGTCCATTCCCTTGGGGGTAGTAAGGAGTAGAGTGAATCAATGTGATTCCAAACTATTCACAAAACTTAATCAGTGGTTGAGCCTTGAAAGATGCAACATTATCCATGACAATTTTGTTTGGACAACCAAATCTTGCCATAATATTCTCAAGAAAACTGATGATTACTTTGTGGGAAGTATTTCTTGTGGGGATGGCCTCTATCTACTTAGTAAAGTAGTTTGTGGCAATCAATATCCACCTATATTGACCGCTTGAAGCAAGATGAATGTCCCCAATAAAATCTAGGCCCCACTATTGAAAGGGCCCTGAAGCTACCATGGGTTTTAGTGGCAGAGACTTTAGTTGTTGATTTCCAGAGAATTTATTACGCTTAACACAAGCCCTGATCTTTGCACAGACATCAATAAAGAGACTAGGCCAAAAATACCCAGACCTAAGAATTTTATAGGCTGTGGTTCTCCAGAAGTGATGCCCCCCACATAAACTATCATGAAAATCATATATAATCTTTTGGGCTTCCTGTGGGTCTAGGCATCTCAACAACACTCCTAAAGGGTCTTTCAAATATAAGACTTGATCAATCAAACAATATTTAATCGTTTTGAGTTTCAAATCTCTTACCTTGCTCTTTTCCATGCCATCAGGAGGCTACAACCTTTGTAGGAAAAATATAATGTCTTTATACCAAATGCATCCTACCAATGGGGGTGTGACTTTAGGATCTTCATCAGACAACTCAACTTGACGATTATATGAAAAAATGTTGATGAAATTGACCCCTAAGGATTTACAATTAGATTCAGCCAACAACCTAGCTAAACCTTGACCTTTAACCAAATTGGTAGGCTTTATTTCAAGATCAAATTCAAGGATCTTGGCAATCCACTTGCTCCTTCTTCTGTCTATGTCAGGATTAATGAGGATCTCCTTCAAAGAAGATAAAGGGACATATGCAATGACTTTTGAATGTAGCACATAAACTATGAAAGCTTTGAGAGCTTTAACCAACACATAGGCATGCTTTTCCATGATGTCATATTTTATTTTAGCATATTTCAGTGCCCTATTGAAAAAGGAAATGGGCTTCTCTAACCCTTCAACATTCTTCTGCAATAAAACAACTGCTACTGTGTCAGATGAAGCAAAAGAGAAAATCAGAAAATCCTTGGAGTAGTCAGGACTGATAAAAACAGGTGCTTCAGTCAAGGCCTTCTTTATCTGATTGAAATAATTATGAGCTTTAGAAGTCCACTTGATCTCATTTCCCTTCCTCAGCATGAATATGATAAACCTTACCAGCTCAACAAAATTTGAAACAAACCTTCTAAAAAAATTAATCTTTCCCAAGAAGGACTAAACTTCTTTCTTGGATCTAGGGGACGACAAAGTTCGGATAACTTATACTCTGCTTGGATCAATCCTTACCCCCCTCAGTTGACACAATGTGTCCCGATAGTTTCCCTTCTTTCATGCCAAATAATTATTCTTTGGGATTTAGAGAGAAACCAAATATTCTACATTTCAAGAAGACTATTATTAGATGATCATAATATTGTTTATCAGAATGTGATAACATTGTTATGTCATCCAATTAAATGACTACAAACTTGTCCTTATCTGCAATACAAGCTATGTCCATGGCTCACTGAAAGGTTGCTCCTTCATTCATCAATCCAAAGGGAATATTATCGTACATGAATGTACCCCAAGGAGTGGTGAAGGTTGTATTCTCTCTATCTTTAGGTAAGACAAAGAATTGATTGTAGCCAGAAAATCCATCGATCATAGACATCCTGGATGCACCCGTCATCCTCTGTAATATGTGTTCCATCATGGGCAAGGGGTAATTATCCTTCTTAGAGATTTTGTTTAGATTTTGAATATCAACACAAAGGCTTATTTCTCCATTCTTCTTTCTCACTAGGACCAAGTTGGCCACCCACTCAGAAAATCTCAAGGGAACGATAATTTGGGCATCCAAAATATTTTTTACCTCTTTCTCCATAATAGGCAGTAGCATAGGATTTATTTGTCTCAACTTCTGCCTAAATAGTTTGGCTTCCTCCTTTAGTGGGATATTATGCTCGATGATACTTGTTTCATATGTTTTGAGGTCTTCATATGTCCAGGCAAACACATAAGCAAATTCTTTTAACAACTCAACGTATTCAACTATTTGTTCTCTTGACAGGATGCTTGACAATTTGATAAATTTTGGGCCCTTCTCTGTACCAATATTACACGCAGATACATCAACATTGTTGGCACAGGGGAAAACCCAGGGTTCAACACTCAAAAGCGCACCAACAAATCCCTAACTACTGACCCTTTCGGCAACAATTGTGAAGCAGATGCAGTCTCACCCGAGGTAGAGGCAGGGGTGGTTGCAAGACTCAGGTGTCTACAACCTTAGCTGGGACACAGATCTGTGATTCTATCCTTTTAGGGCACTTAGCATCGATTATTCATCAATATTCAACCCTTCTTATACTTCGCAGATAGCATAGAGCATCACAACATTCACTTAGATCTAATATATTTCAGCACTTAGTAACAGTAAAGTAGATCCGATCCAGTAGATCAACACTAAGCATATTCATACATATCATATCTAACATTCACACACATCTAAGAAGCATGAAGCCTAAGTATATCTATCTAAATATATCAAAGCACTTAGCAACGGAAGAGATAAACACATCAAGTCAAAGAATAAAGAATAATACATAGATTTACGTGGTTCACCCCCTCCCTGGGGCTATGCCCACCAACTCTTCTTCTTTATTAGTGTCTTCAATTGGTTACATCACAAAGACTCTCAAAACCCTTACTTCACATAGGGAAGAAGATCTGTGCAACTCGCTAGATCCTTCTTCCTTGTACTTCAGCACAAAGCCTTCTACAACCTCTTACAACAACTTTCCCTTAGCTCTGCAAGCCTCTTACAATCATGCACAGAGCATTTACAATCCACATCTGATCACATAGATAAAACTACTAGCACTAAGCCATCGACCATTCTTACATTGCCTAAGTATCTATTTATACATTACAAAAGTGGGCCTAAGCATGGGTAAACCCACGGGCCGACATCCCTTTCCCATTTAACCCAAAACCCTAAAAGAGGCCCAAAAGTGGACCGAGATCCCATGATCTCTACTTCACTTGGTGCTCCTTCTTTGACTAGCTATCAAGGTCCCAAAATAGGTCAAAATGACCAAGGTTATCCCAAAACTTGGTAAGGGCCAACAAGCATCATCAGTTGATTCTTTAAACTTTATTGCCACATCGTTCCCATCGAACAATATTTCTAAAGGAACTAGTCCCTTTGGAATGTGGTTGCTAGGCAGTTGAACAATATGGTGATTAGATTTTTTTTTTAGGAAAACATTAGTATGAGGATTAATTTCAGAATCATGATATTGGTCAATATGTGATGCAGAGAATTCATCAACAGATTCAACATTTTTTTTGATCTCAAGATAATCTTCAAACACCTTCCAATGCTTGACATTATCAGGTATAGAGGGTCTATATTTAAACTCCACATCATAATTGATTTTAGGTGGTAGTGGGACTCTAAAATGGCTTGCCGAAACTGCCAAAGAATCAACCATGATATTCTCCTTTCTTGGAATAAATGAAATGTTGAAAGGTATGAAGAAACTGTCAATTAGGTCCCACACCTCATTTCTGTAAGTTCTAAGCCTAGGGTGCTTAGATTGATAAATATTTTTGATCTAATGAATACTTATCTCTTCATCCCCAAATACTGATAGCTGTTCAATTCCCATGTATTTCGCAGCTCTTAAACCCAAAATGAGAGCTTCATACTATGTCACATTGTTGGTGGCTTCAAATTCCAATTTGTAGGAAAGAGGTATAGTCTCTTGATAAGGTGAAACGAATATTACTCCAGCACCAACACCTTCCTTAGAAGAGGCTCCATCAAAGAACATCTTCCAAACATGGGTAGTTGGAGGAGGGTTTTCACATGAAGTGATGGACTGTTTTATGATTTTAAGAGGGATTTCAGGAGCATCAGTGAGTTGCAATATGTTGGATCCCAAATCAGTGTCAAGGGAAAAAATAGGATGGTTGGTGGGGTTTTCTTCATCACTAATGATGTAGGCCAATTGAGCTTCCCTGTAAAGTCTTCTATGCTCACCCCAAAATACATAAATAGTGGCATATGTGAGGTCCATCTGTAAAGTTCCCCCAAGTCTTTTTATCCAAGATCTTGACAATAACATGCCCAACTTGGGGGGAACATCAACCACTATAATGTCCATGACCACACTTTTCATGGGTAACTGAAATAAGGTCACAAATAGATCTTTGATGACCCCAAAACACTTTACTTTCCTAGATTCAAAGGAATATAATTCATGGTAGGCCTTTGTGATTTCTAATCCAAGTTCATCCATGACTATCTTGGTCATGATATTGTGAGATGCCTCTGAGTCTATCAAACAATTATGAAATACCTTATCATGTATGTTTAGTGACGTATAGAAGGGAGGGGACAAATCATCTCTATCTTTTATCAAAGGACCTAAGATGACTGTTGGCTTGTCATCTTGAAGATTTAATGAATCAGTGGTATTTGAGGAGGATTTGAGCATCAACTCATTGGAAATATATTTTCTAAATTCTTTAATTTTTATCAGTTCTAAAAATGGTACATGGATATTGATTTTTTGGACTTCATTTTCAAAACTGAAGGAATATGGAGATTTTAGAATCTTCTTGACTTGTGGGGTAGGAACCTCAATCAAAACTGGGGGGTTTTGAGCATCTTTTTTCTTTCTTCCAACTGTCACAACCTTGGCAGAATTCTCCGTGTTTGAGGGATGATCTGAAGCATTAGTCTTTTCCCCTTTCTTTTTGGATCTTATATTATATTTACGAGGATTCTCTTTTGACTTCTCTCCCTTACTTAATTCATTTATTTGATTATCCATCAAGGACTCCCCATATGCAGACTTGCTCAAGTGAGGGGATGGAGGGGTGTCACCCAAGCAATGGATCTCAAGATCATCTTCTTCATTCTCTTCATCTTCTTCATCTACAAGTTTGTTTTGTAAAGGGGTTTGAATCCTTTGATCATCTCTTCCTCTATTTTTGGTCTCTCTTGAAGGTATCTAAGGAGCATTGTTAGGTCTCCTCAAGGCACCTTTGTTATCAACGTTTTGAGGACTTCTATAGGTCTGTCTTTCTTCAAGTTTTACCTTCTCCATATCAGCAAAAAGAGATTTTACTAATTTGGTAATCTCATCATCTTGAGGGTGGGTAGCAGAGGAAGAGGTTGAAGTTTCATACCTTCCCCTTATTCTTTCCCTGTCAGCCCTACTCCTAAGCTCATCAATTGCCATAATATTGGATTCTACTTCAATGGCTGCATCTTTCATGTGAGCCAAGGAGGTAGCTCTCCTTTCCCTTAACAGGAGGCATAAATCAGGGTCAAAGGAACTAGAGTAAGTAATCTTTGTAGAGGTTTCTATAGACTTAACCTTAGTGGGAATTTTTCTATACATCTTATTAAATCTCTTTGAGAAATTAGAAATAGATTCCCCTTCCTTCTTCTTCAGTGATCCAAACTCTGTAATGTAGTAAAGGAAATATTTTCTATCTCCCCAATTCTTTAAGAAGGCTTCATATATGGCTTCAATTCCATCAATAGACCCAAGAGGAAAGGCCCTAAAACACTTCCTAGCCTCGCCCCTCAAGGCTATGAAAAAAAATCCTCATCCATACATATGCTTCCATGATGAAATGACAATTTGTAAAACTGTAAAAGGCTTCAAGGTGTTCCTCTGCAGTTAAGTCTCCCTTGCCTGTGAACTTGGGAAATTGCTTAAGGTATCCATCCACTGGGAGGGTGTTCAGAGGTTGAGGAAAAATAAGATGGGCATACCTAGAGGCTATTATATCTTCCATCCTAGTTCTGGGGGGATTTTCTCCTACCATTGGAGTGTGAAATGGAGGAGATGGAGTTCGAAAAGGTGAGAATGGGGCTGTGCTTCTGGGAGAAAAAGGAAAATAATGAGTGTTAGGAGATAAAGATGAGGGGATATAGGTAACAGAGGTTTCCCCTTCTGTAGCTGCAACAACTCTAATAGGAGGAGGAGTAGGAAAGTCCTCTAAGGTCAAAGATCTCTCCTTCCACTTCACAACTTCGGGGGAGAAGGTGTGTCAAATCTCTCTCCTTCCAAACCAAGAATAGGAGGGGAGAAATCGGCAGGAAAAATCCTGAAATTTAAATTTCTTGAAACTCCAACAGTTTGTATAATAGGAGAATCATAAATGGTTACTAGATTTTGTAGATTGGGATTATCCAAATTTTCAGAAAAAATGGGTACAACAGTGGAGGTACCATTTTTAGCGGTCTTTCCCTTTCTGATAATTTCCTCCAGGTCAGCTTCATACATTGCTAGAGGGAGCAGTGAAGTAGACCTCATGTGTTTGCCTTCAGGAGCCAGAATTGAAGCAGTGGAGTCGCCAGGTGGAAGTTGCAATCTTCAATGGTACTGATATCTGATGCACCTTCAGAATCATAGCTTCCTTGTCATTCTATCCAAGGGAAATGTATTCAATTCATTCCCCAAAAATGGAGCCATGAATGTTAGCACTAGAAGTCACCTTCAGATTACATAGAAGGTAATCCCAATACCCATCAGTTTATTTAGTAAATGTAAATGAGTTTTTGGGGATAAAATGGATAGGACTCAATGATAATAATGTTCTAACTCAGAAAATATGCGCTGGCATGCACAAGCAATTGAGGTCTTGTATCGAATTTAGTCAGTAAGTTGGAGTAAGGGCGAATAGAGGGAAGAACTTGGTGAGGATAGTGTAGAGGTCTGCTATGGACATCAGGTCTTCCAACAGTCTAAGGAGGAAAAAAATCAAACACAAGATCCTCTTGAATTCAAATTTTCAAGGAAACCGAAAGACATTATAACAACACTATAATCAAACATTCATCATAATACAGTTATAACAATTCATGTGAATCAATCATTCATGAAATCTCTCAATATTAGAGGAAAATAAGATGGAGTAATAAAGTTGACTTAGATTAACCAAGATGTCTCAAAAACAAATACATAACCAGAGAACCAGTGTGTTCATAAAAATATTACAATAACATGGAGCCTATCTCAACCATTCGACCTTAACAAAATATAAAAACTACCTATATATACTAAAACTAATGCAACTACCAGGAGCGTGATCGGGACCCTTCATTCAAAGTTTCCAGTCGACCCCTGCTTTGTCACACTGTGTAGGCCTTCTCATGTCAGATGCGATACATGCACAATTATGTGTTTTATAGGAAAAACCATCCAGGAGGAAGCTTTGGATGGATAGTCTGCCTTCATGGCTGCTCTCTGCAATGCTTTCCATTTATTGTATGAGACGAGGTCTCAACTATTGCCCCTATATTCAATAACTTCCTTCATTGGGATCAGGACAAGGCCTGACACCCATGAATGTCTCTAGGAAATGCCCATAACTTCTTCAAGTCAATATTGACGCCTTGAGGCTCTGCAAATCTCCATGAAATGAATGGCCTTTCATTTGTGCTCCTAGAGTGCCTGGTGTTAGCCTCTTCATCATGCGACCCCGGGCCACAACTTGGTGCTTAGCTCCCAAGTGCTTCATGATTTCGTATTTCAGGAGTCTTCACTCCACTTGATTCCAAGTATTGCGATGCATGAACTTGTGAAATGGTCTTTTTAGAGCGACGATTGGACTTTCTTTGGACTTGACAACCATGATTTCTTCCTCGAAAAACTCAGTCGCCAGGCGCTCAATAGGTGCTTACCCTTCTTTCAATATGAACATGGGTTATGAGCATGGGCCCAATCCCTGAGTGCTTCATGATTTCACGTTTCGCGAAATTGCATCATGCTCTATGATAAGACCTCTGATTCACGAAATCGTGACTTCTCTTATCCTGCACCATGTGTCTCTCTGAATCAGACGGTCCTTGCTGATTTTGGGCTTTGGGAGTTCAGACCTTTGATGAGCCACTTTTTAACAATATTTTAGACTCCTGATTCCCATGATTATTTTCCAACGTTGATCTCTCCTAATGAGATCTACGGTCCTGATAAAAAATTTCCTCAACCTTTTTGACTTGATGACCTAGCCCGTGAAAGATAAAGAGACAAGGAAACAAACATGGGTATATCGATACACACCTATGGCCCTTGAAAACGTTATGTGATAACATGACCGATATAAGATTTTAAGTTGGTATAAACCAACTTGGAAACAAAATAGGAAAAGGTTATAAAATACTAGAGAAGAGGTTGAGCTTGGGATCACCCGCTACTCAAGCATGAAGACGAAAATTCTATACCACATACCTAGTACTAATACGTTAACCGTGTGAGCATCCAATTACTGTCTGAGATACTAATTATCAGAAAGAAAAAACATATGTGATAAGATAATGGAAAGAAAAATAATTCACCTACACTAATCATCCATCACATGATAACACAATGATTCATCTTCATGATTAAAGAAAAGAACTGTAAAGCATTGTATCAGATCACTTAACAATAGATTCAATAGCTATTACTCATTACAACATCCATTCATGAGATGAGATAGGAAATAGTTATTCTCCACGTCCAATCACACATGCATTTGATGAAAATATAACTTGTCTCTTGTCCAGAAGGACTTCTCTATTAAAGGTAGCTTGAACAAAACCAAAAAAGAGAGTTTATTGCAGCAACCATCGACCCTTAACTAATTGGTCGATACTCTTATTTATAACATAAAATTCAAATGAAAATAATAGCTAAGTGTAGATAAGTGAACAAAATTCATCACGTGGCATTCTCTTCTAACAGTTTCTCTAACAGTCAATTCAAGATATCACTTGAAAAGGTGACTTTTCTCATACTTCGACCAATTGATGAACAACTCCTCACAGGTTTGGGCATATGGAAATCTATGTTGTTCCATCAGGAGAGCGTAAAATTCTTTGATCTCCACCGCATGCACCCAATATTTGACTAGAATAGTACTTAAATGCTGGAGCATGGCCTGAGTGTTGATCGGATGTTCCAGAAATTGTTGTACCTGTTCTGGTGCTGTGTCGGTCACCTTTGTTAGTATTTTGGCCCATGAAGAATCTTTCTTGGCATGCGATTCATCTATGTCGTGCAAGTCGACGAAATCGTCGGGTGTGCTGAACTCAGGTAGTCCGATATCTTTCATCACTCGATTGATCTTAACCCAGTGTCTCTCGAACTTGGCCCATTTCCATTGAATTTCTTGGTGTGGTTCCCAAGAAATTTTGGCCCAATACGTGGCTGATATTTTTATGCGTACAAGACTATTTTCGCTCAACACCTGGATATTGTGTTCTTATTTATCTTGGCCTTGCTGGACTACACCAATGTAGTCAATTCTTTATGCGGCTTGTTGCGCCTTTTCATACCATCGCTCCATATCTTTGCACATTGTGAGTGCCATGAGAGTATCCTCCTGGAGTTTAGCTATTCTTGTGATAAATACGTTCCACTCATTTGTGAAATTTCTATAGGCCTCCTCGAACTTGCTCCTTAAATATACTACAACCTGCTTGGTGTCCTGATAATACTTAGCCGGATAGAGAAAATGTTCCAATTCTTTCAGGGCGACAACAATTTCCTTTTCATCATTTTTTGCTTAGTCTAGTGTGGTGTCCGAGATCACTCTCCCTACGCCGATAATTTCGGATCTTCTAGCGTTTTCTATGTTTATCAAATCTTCCTCTATGGTGGTAAGGATGGAGAGATCCAATGTAATCCTCCTCTTCTTGGTGGTCCATTGGACAATAAACTTCCCCTTTTGATCATAGGCGATCGCATATATATCTGCTACCTCATCGACAGGTTCGGGAATATGTTGATCACCCCATGTGAGTGTGTTTCCCAAACTTCCAGTGGTGTATATTTGTTTAAGATAGGGTTCTTGAACTTCCTCATTGCGCTTCGAAGGCTCGACCTCTGTCTGTCACTTGTCGAGGATCTAAGTATCGAGTGAAATAGAGGTGTTGGGAGTAGACTTGATACTTACTTGTTCATCGACCGTTGAAACACCATTTCATTTTGCGGGGATCCTTCCTTTGTCTTGTCCAGTTATGACTGGTCCTATGGATTGTTTGCTTGGGTCTCCAATGCATCGGGCCTCTTTGTTTTGATGCCACTCTCGGGTTCTTTTTCTTTTTGTGGAACCTCCTTGATTTGGACTTCAGGAATAGGAGAATATGTCTTATCAGGTCCCTTTTCTTCTTCGATATGCACAGGGGTCCCGAGAGATACATCCTGGCTCTCATCATCATCGTATATATTTATAAACGTTCTCAAGGGGTTTGACATTCTTGTTTCTACTGGTACCCAGACTGCTTCTGGCTGATTCGCCACACCTACTGGTGATCCAGCCGGTGGCGTTGTGAATTCAAGGTCATCCAACCCATAAATTTCATCAACATCTATAAATTTGGGGCCGCTTGTACCCACCTGGATTCTCTCTGGGTTATCGACAGGTGATTCTGCCATTTCTGATAGGTTTAGGTCAGGTTGTAACTGATAAATCACCTGTTGTTCCCATTGTAACATGAGAATTTCCATTTCCCGTGCATCCTCTACCAAATTGATAACTTTGTCTTGCGTAGGAGATATCGAGGGGGCTTCTTCTTCTTCGACTATTTCAGGTGCTATCCTTTCTTCTTTGGCCCTGAGAATCCCTTGAGCCGATTGTTCTAGGGTTGTTGCTTGATCATCTAGGATCATGGACTTGAACCTGTTCACCTTAGGGTCAGCCATCCTCTCCATTACCTCATCCCATTTTTGATCATTTTCGGTGAATATCTCATATTCAAACCTGTCATGGGCATATGGCCAACATGATAATACTTGTGATGTGTGCTTCAGGACCAGACCCTTTGGGTCATGCTTGAGAAAAAAACTAGTCTGGAATCAAAACTCCAATTGGATTAACCCTTCTTGCTTGGCTTGCGCAGTGTATTTTACCATGTAGAAACCTATATGAAATCCATAAGGTATGAATGCCTGCTTATTATCTTTTACCATAGTAGCATTGTAACCTTGCAGGATGGTCTGATAACAGATTTCCCCTACTACTAGTCGATTGGGGGAATACATAGGTAACATGTGTGGTGCTCTGGTGGCTCCGAAAACCTTGATGTAGGTATCATGCTCATACAGGAACCAGTGACCAACTTTTGATATAATATTTTTGGCCTCATTCGACAACCTTGGGCACTCTTTATTGAACAACAAAAAATGAATATGTGTGATAAATTGATCACAGATGAGAGAGTAGGATTTCTTGTACCTATTCTCCCACAAGATGTCAAAATATACATGGATCGAGAGTTCTGAGGTGTGCCAGCTTAGGTTCATTCCAACAAAGGCATTTTTGGCACAGATGATGTCCAATAAATAAGAAGCCATGTAGAAGGATGGGGTTTCTCCTTCTTTCGGTGTTTGAGCCTGTCGTATGCAAGTTCTCAACTATTTGGAGATGATGGCACCCCATTTAAAACCTATTCCAGAATTTCTATAGTATAATATAGAGGCATCCAAGCCTCTGAAAAATTGGAGCAATATTTCTCCCCATGCAATCGATAGAGGAGGACCATTATATAGATATATGGATCCCTTAAGTTGGTCGTTGAGTACTGACTAGAGGTCTGATTGGTGAAATTTTTATCCTCTCTCCACCATGAAACCATCACCTTCCTGGTGTCATGTTTATCATATAATATCACAACAAAATCGGTGTTCAACCACTCCTTCGGCTCTTTGAGCTTGTGGTAATTCTGAACCTCCACTGGAAGGAAAACCCCGACACACTCTCTATTGTCATCATTAATCAAACATTTTTGTGTTTCATTGTGATCGATAAGCCACTTCAGGAGTTCTATGCAGGGGAATAATGGAGTTATGCTCGCTACCATGTGCATATACAACTTTTGGATGTTCGAGACGACTTCATCATCGAGTTTTCTTGTATTGGGATCGCTATGTGGGGTATATTCAGGGAATTCTTCCCGCTTGATATTCTGGAAAATTTCTCCCTAATGCGAGAGTACTATCTTGGTCCCTATGCTTGCCTCCGTGTCTTCGAAGGTAGGGGGTTGAATGAAAACCTTCTTGGTAGATGTCTTGATGACGGGCACCGTCTTTGGAGAAAATTCCAATTGTTTCAAAACCGTTGGGGAAGAACCATCTCCCACCTCTAGTTCCTTTAGCTTCGATGCTCTTGGATATTTCTCGGTGGTTTATTTTCTCAGAGGCATTGTTCCTAAAAATGAAACAATTCTTTAGGGCCGACCTACAGAAAAATATTGGATCATAATGTATATGTGAGGTAAAAAGACAACAAAATCTAGACTAGCACATACTTGTAACGCTTGCTAAACTCTATGGTTTAATACTCACAGGATCTTGGAGACTTCTTATGGATTGCTCACCTCTCTCCTTTGTCTGACCTAAACTTAATTGCGCACATAATAATCTTGTTTAGAATGTCTCAAAAGAATTTGATGGGGAGATCTTACCAGTTGTATCAACCAATTAAACCGAGTGATGAGTGATATTCAAAAAAATCTACCACTAAATCTCGACAATTTAATTCATCGTGGGTTGACGATGGAGGCGCGGAGGGTGATGTGTTATATCGGTAGGTTCAAACGGTCCCTTTGATTTGCACATGAATTAGAAACTAATGCAATATTTTTTAATTAATTAGCCCTTTGAATGTGTCGTATCTAGCGTTAAAATGTCCCATCATGTCATTTTCTGAGTGGGTAGGTCAGGGATCGACGATGTGGTGAATGTTTCATTGGCAACCTCTTGTTTAGAACTTCCAACACCGATTGATTTTTTCGTACAGAGTTGACGTGGAAAAAATAAATCGAGGTGCGACTCGGGACTTGGGAAGTGATAATGACTCGAGGGAAAACTCGCTCATATGTTTAACCACTTTGGCAATGACACATGACAGGTGGGGGAATATGGTTTGATCGTGTATCCTAATCAGAGTTGTGTTTTTCAACAAGATGCGTGTGTCAAAATAAACCTAGGACTGATGATGTCGAAAAGTATCTAGGTCGACAGTCGGCGGTCGGTGGGGGTAAAAAACCTATCTCACCCTTTCTACGGACCTACCTTCTCAAAAATCTCACCAATGACGAGAGTTTTAGGGGCCGACTATCGATGATTATTTTCTTCCTTCATAAGAGCTCACTCTTTCAGGATTTTTCCAATGTCGAAGGGATCGGTCATCAACGACATCCTTAGTGATTCTTGTCGTGAAAGAAAACTCCCGTCTGCTGATGCCAATGAAGATCGGCACTCGACTACCTTGGTTCTCTTGAGAGATTTCCTTTCATGCTTAATCCTTTCCAATGTCAAATTTATTAAGCGCGTTGGGGAAAAGCTTTGGCTAGCGATTCTTTTAATTAAAAGTTATTCTTTTTTAAGTTAATCAAAGGAAACATTTTTCATATTGAAGTAGAATCAGACAATGCAAAAGATCAAGTGGTACTCAAAAATAAAATTCGACATAGGATTTTTAGGGTGTGTTGAGTGTTCAACAAATGGTGACTTACTGGGCGAAAGAAAAATATTTGTTCCTCCTTCATGTTCGGTTGATACGAAAGAAGGTGGAGAACCTTACTGGCTTTAAATCAAATCTTCGTTTACCCTTTCATTTTAAATTCTTCGGTTGATGCTTCTGGGTCTACCTATGGGGTTTTCCACCTTTATTCCTCCTTTGTTTCCTGTAACCCTGACTGATGCCCCTTTGAAAAAATATAATAAATTATTCAGTGGAATGAAGCCTTTAATTACCTTTAATCACTTTCTATGGTGTTGCTCCACTGCCAACGAGTGTCCATAGCACCGACAGAGTCACCCCGACATCACAGACCTTGCTCTACTGCTAGCAAGCGTCCATAGACCTGACAAAGATATTTGCATACCCTCTCCCACTGTTCACTCATTTGGTATAGTTAACTTTGATTTCGGCAGAATGTCCTAAGCGAGTGGGAGAGGATGACGTCTTTTTAATTTGCAGAGTGAGATGGTTTAAGGTGAATCCTTTGCTAGTTTTATCTTCAGGGTTCATGTAGTCCTTTTCAACTTTCCAACTTTCCCATAAGGTTTCACCAGACCACTGAGTAGACCTTTCTGGATTTCTCCAGATCTTTTCATCTGTGTGGGTTAGATAGAGGACTCTTCAAAGCAACCGTAGGTTCCTCAATGCTTCTTGTGTTGTATGTGAGAGATGAGTTAGGAACAATGTTCGCTATGTCGCATGATTTGAGGTCAACCATTGTCTTGTTAAACACAACCTTCAAAAGTGAGGAAATCAAAACAACAAAATAAAATAAAAAATAAAAGTAATTTGCAGTCAACCTAGCTAAAACAACTCATGAAATACTCTCACAAAACATAAAAACTATATATATATATATATATATTAATGGAAATATTGTTTTAGGGCTTGGCCATTTACTGGGAAGGAATCAGGTTCCACCCTTAGATTCCACAATTGATAAGTGCCTGCCGCAATCTTCTCAGCCACTTGGAAAGGTCCAAGCCACAGATTCTAAAACTTAGAATGCTTCCCTTTTGGCTCGTTTTCTCTATCCCATTTTAGGACTAAGTTTCCTACTTCAAAATTCTTCTCTTTAGCCTTATGCTTATTAAACCATATTTTTACTATCTGTTGGTGGGCTATAAATTTTGATTTAGCCTTTTCCCTTTATTCTTCTAACATGAGCGTAGTGTCAATTCTTTGTTGTATGACCAATGAAGGATCCCCTCTAGAATATTGTGCTAGTTGAAGAGATCAAAGATAAATCCGGTTCGGGAGAATGGCTTCCTGCACGTAAACTAGAAAGTACAGGGAATTTCCTATAGCTTCCTTGGGTGTGACCCTATCGGCCCATAGAGCATTATGGAGTAGATTATGCCAATTCCTTTGGTTGTCTGCAACTGTTTTCTTCAATATCCTTACTAGGTTCTTATTAGTTGATTCTTCCACTCCGTTTCCCCATGGATAGTAATTTGCAGAGTATCTAATTATGATTCCTTTGTCTAGAGAAAACTCTTTCAACATGGTAGAAGAGAAGTAAGCTGCATTATCAAAAACTAGGACAGAAGGGACACCAAACCTTGTGATCAGTTGTTTTTCTATGAATTGGATTACCACCTTCTCGTTTACATGGGTCAGAGGGTTGGCCTCTACCCATTTCGTGAAATAATCGGTGGCAGTAAGTATACAATTATGTTGTTTTGAAGATCTTGGTGTAATCTCTCCTATGATATATAACACCCATTACTCAAAAGGCCTAGAAACAGTCATCGGTTGGAGAGGGATTGTTGCTCTCTTCTCTCTCCTAGTGCTTACTTGACAGGTTTTGCAGTTTCTAGCGTAAGTGTGAGCGTTCTTAAACAAAGTGGGCCAATAATAACCAACTCTCAATATCTTATGAGTGGTGGTGTTTCCTGAAAAATGTCCACCGAGAGTGCCATAATGGAGTTCCTTTAGAAATTTGTCGGCATCTTCACATTCAAGACATCTTAATAGTACCCCATCATAATTAACTCGGAAGAGTATCGAATTTATGAGGCGATATTGTGAATATTTTAACCTGAGAGCTCTCCTTTCCCTAGGGTTGAGATTTTCTAGACAAGTCCCATGGTGTAGGAGATAATTTAGCTTCCCGTACCAAGACTCTTTTCCTGGGAATATGTATGAAACTTCGCCACACCATAATTCCATTTCATTCCAGAATCTTCATTTACTTGGTCCTGGACTTCAACTGCGAGTTTGCATAACCCTTGTCATTTAACTAGTTTGGAAGCTTTTATATATATATAAAATTCTTGAACTACCTCCATCCAGTTCCCTCTTCTTTCCCCCATATCTTGTTGGGTGAATAAGGATAGGACCGCAGGGTGAGGCATGATTACTTTGGTGTGGTTCTTGAGGATGTGAGACTTGAAGTGTTTTGTTGCTTTATAAACTGCATAAGCCTATTTATCTACGGCAGGATAATTTAGTTCGACTCTTTGGAGGTTAGTGCTCATGAATGATACCAGGGCCTCACTGTTCTCATCATCCTTCTGATTCAATACCACAGCTAATGATTGGTCGAAGGTGAAAGTATAGAGGAAAAAATCTCTATTGAAATCGGGACTTCGTAACATGGGGGCTTAAGATATAGCAGTTTTGATGTTTCTAAAATAATCCTTTAGTTCATCATCCCATTTGAATTCGACATCTTTATAAATCATCTTTTGTAAGGGTTTGATATATTCCACTAAATCGAGAGTGAATTTCCTCACAAAATCGATTTGTCCGAAAAAAGACTGCATAGCTTTTTTGTTGTGAGGCAACGAGAGTTGATATATGGCCTTAATCATTTCTGGGTCTATGCGAATGCCCTCTTGAGATATAATGTGGCCTAACATCTTACCTTCCTCGACATCGAAAATAGTTTTCTTAGGATTTAAGGATATACCGTATCTCCTACACCTTTCGAAAATCTGAGTTAAGTGTTGGATGTGCTCTTCTCCTTTCTTTGATACACAGTTACGTCGTCCAGATACACTACCACACACTTGTTTATTAGTTCCTAAAATGCTACGTCCATGGCCCTTTGGAAGGTCACCCTTGCGTTGATTAAACCAAAAGTCATGTGTTTATAAGCGAAGGTTCCCCACTTGGTTCAGAAGGTAGTTTTCAAACAATCTTCCTTTGACACCAGGACTTGGTTGTAACCTCAAAAACCATCAAGTAGAGAGAATATCTTCGAGCCAGACATGGTCTGCGGGAGTTTCTCTATTGGTGGGACTGGGTAATTTCCCTTCTGTGAAGCTCTGTTGAGGTTCCTAAAATCTATGCATAAGAGGATTTCTCCAGATGTTTTCCTCAAAAGAACCAGATTTGCTACCCACGTGGAATGCCTAACCTGGAAGATGATTTTGGCATCTAAAAGTTTCTTCAATTCCTGATGCATGAGAGGTTCCAGGGATGGGTGATACTTTCAGAGATTTTGTTGGAAGGGTTTCACTTCAGGTTTTAATGGTATAGTGTGTTGAATGATACGAGTGTCATAAGATTTTAGATCTCGGTAGGACCATGCAAAGGCATCTTGATATTGTCTGAACAGTTTGAGATAAGCCTTTCTTTCCTCTTTAGATATAGCCTTGACGAGATTCACATTCTTTGGGTTTTCCAGGGTTCCGATATTTATAGTTTCATGCGGGGGATGGGAGCTACCAGTATTTTCATTTTTAGGCCCCTTATATCATTCCTTCAGGTAACAAAGATTTTCCAAATTAGATATCCCTTTTGGGATTGTGCGATACTTTGATTTGTCAATAGGTTGACTTGTTCGAGAATCCATTCTCGTTGATTGTTCCTGGAATAATTCATCGTCAATAGCCAAGTCTTTGAAATTATCTTGGTTAGTTAGAAAGTTTATGATCTGTTCATCCCCTTCAAATACTTTCCAATTAGAAATATTGTTGGTCACCGATGGTTTGTAGAGTAGTCACATAGTGAAATGAGAGGCTTCGTAATCTTCTAGAGGTGACATCCTTAAAGAAGCTATGACCATGGAATCAACAATACTATTCTTTGCTGTGGGGATCATTGTAATATTGAAAGCTTCAAAATTATCTATTAACCTATGCACTTCCTGTTGATAATTCTTTAGGTGCGGGGAATTGCAATGTATAGTATTCCTTACTTGTCTAACGATAATCTTTGAGTCCCCGAAAACCTTCAATTCTTTGACGTTTAAGTGTATGTCTTTCTTTAACCCTTGTACTAGAGATTCATACTCGACGATGTTATTTGTGCATTCGAATTCTAGTCTAAAGGACAGGAAATAATGTTTACCTTTTGGATCAATGAGGATGCACCCTACCCCTGATCCTTCCTATGATTTAGATCCATCAAAATATATGGTCCAAATATGTGAGCGAAAGTTAACCATTTCTTCCTTATTATTACTTTCTTTCCCTCCTATCTTTTGTCCAGTGATTTCTAGCACAGGTTCTTCATAGAAGAGGGTTTCCTCTCTAGGTATTGGCGATTTCACTTGAAAAATAATTTCAGAGTTCTTTGTGAGAGGGACATCATATGGAAGAGGGGAGAATTTCCCGAAAAAGGAATTGCAGAAATAATTTCCTAGCACATGGAAATATGTTGATGAGGGTTCATTTAGGGTTTCTATATCAGTGACCGTATGTTTCAGATATCTCTCCCTATCGATTTTGATCATATTCTTGTATCCCTTCAGTGGTAGCCAAAGATTTTCCCAGTCTATACTAAAGTACTCGTTTAACTTCTCAGACCAATCTTGACTTAGTAATAACCCATAGTCCTCTGGGATATCTATGACAATGATGTCAATCACTTGCACAAACTTAGGATGTGTCGCTATCCTGATCATTACATATCTGAGTTCCCCCATGACTTTGAACTGGGTTTTATCTAGTTGTATCACATGTTTATCACTCTTGAGAGGGACTGCATTTATTTTTTTACAAATATATAGTGGCATAATGTTAGAGGATGCTCCTGCATCGACCAAACAATTGTGGAGGTTCCTGTTGAAAACTTCAAACGTCAAAAGGAACGGTGGGACAAAGGGTTTTCCCTTCTTATCTTCCGAGTAGGTATTCATGGTTGGTTTATTTACTAGATCTGTGGAAGTTAGATTTCTTTGTTGTTCATTGCTTGTCATAGGGTTTTCTAATGATTATAAAAGCTTGTAGCAGAAAGTATTTTTTGTTGAGGAACTATACACATGTCCATAACTAATATATTAGCCTTCAACTTCTTCAGATCTTCAACTATGTTGTACTCCAGTTTGGGCAATTATTGGGTATGGATGCTAATAGGGTTCTTACGGGGAGAAAAAGGTGCTTTTAGGTGATTGGGAGTTGAACTTTCCCCTAATGTTTGAGTGGCAGTGGGATTCTTTGAGACAAGAGGACCTTTACTTCGCATTTTCACAACCGAGACCTCTGTGGGTGGTTCTTGAACCTAAAATAGGTCGTCGGAAGGCATAATTAGGTCAGGATCCCATATGAACATGGTTGTATATTTTGGTGGATCAATCTCTTCCTGGTCAGCAATACTCATAACTGAACTTCTTGGTTGTTTGGTTAGGGAGACTTCGTCTAGAAACCAATTGGCCATCAAATTCATGGCATGCACCCATTGAGGGTAGTCTCTTTCGGAGTGGTTTTCTTGATGATAAGTACAAAAAGAATCAGATGCGACATTCCCTATATTGATATTCAAGTTAGCTGGGAGAGGTTCAATTGTGTTGAATGGTGGGTTCCTTTTAAAGAAAGGCTTATAGGGCCTTTGGCCTTGGCTTCCTTCCCCTGTGTTTCTTAACAAGAGAGACCTGACCTTCTTTACACCCTTTCATATGTAATTCTATCATTTTGGCTTCTTCAAAATTCTCATCCAGGGTTTGTTTGGCAGCCCTTTTCACGAACATGGAAATAGAGGCTGGGAGAGTGTTAGCATAAAATTCGATTTGCAACTCCTGAGTTGGTTTGGCTTCAGGCTGGAATTTGTTTAATATGGTTTTGAATCTTTGATTGAAATATTTAACCTTTTATTTTGAACTCATGGTGGTTGCGAACATTTCATCCATTAGAGCTCCTGTAGTGGTTTCTTCGACAAGTTTATCTAAAAAATCCTTCTAAAACTTTGACCAACTAGTTATGGATCCTATAGGTAGGTTAAAATACCATGTGGAGGCTGAGTTCTAAAAAGTGTAAGGGAACAGCCTGCAAACTGCGTATTCATGTTGGTCGTTCATAAGTCTGATCGCTAGTATAAATTTATTGATATGATCTTCAGGCAATCCTGAGGTTTCTAGGTTGAACTTAGGAAGTAACTTTTTTGGATGTCGGGGAAGGTTATGGACTCCTCTCGGGAGGGCCAAAGTGTCTTTGGCCAACTAGGGTTTATTTTTCAGTGGTGGGTTTCCCCTTTATTCATTATGGTCATTGTTGTTCTCCATATCTTCAGATTTTGAGTTAAACTCCTCCTCTTCCAAAAAATAGTCTGGTTTAAAGACGTTGTCGACTGGTGTTTCAGGGATCAGATTAAGAGGATCTTCGATTTCGGTGATTTCAAAATCTATTAGGTCTTCTACTATGTGCACAACAACCTTATCAGAAGTATTAACCACTGGTCTACTTACTTGTTTTCTTCGAGGAAGTATCAAAGCTAAGCGAAACACACTGATTTGTCAGGCGTATGCTCTTGTGATTGTTTTGAATTGATTTAATTCCTCGTGAGGGAGAGCGTAAGGTATGTCAGGGTAAAATTGTTCTTCCTTGGGTTGTGGTGATTTACACATTTCAGGAGTACTTAGCGTGTGTGGGTTGCCCTGGGAATGACTAGCCGTGCATGTGGGTTGTTTTGAATCTACAGGCTGTCTGAAATATTATGTGAAATATGTATTCATGCATTGATTCTCACGCCCTCCTTCTAGCGCAAATTATGTTGATGGGTCCTAAATCCTTTAATTCAACAACATGAACCAAACCCGCGACCGAGGCCCAATTAGACTCTGCAATGTTTAATGGTGGAATGGTTCTCCAGATCTTGCGATACAGCCAATTAATCGATGGCCTTTACATTTTCTTGTGAAGTTGTATCCTTTAGTTTGGAATTTCTCTTTTTTTATTTTCTCTTTGGTGGGACCGATATAAGATTGTAAGCCAGTATAAACCAACTTGGAAACAAAATGGGAAAAGGTTCTAAAATACTGGAGAAGAGGTTGAGCTTGGGATAACCCGCCTCTCAAGCATGCAGATGGAAATTCTATATGATATGGAAATTCCATAAATTGTTGTACCTGTCCTGGCGCTATGCTGATCACCTTTTCTAGTCTTTCGGCCCATGAAGAATCTTGCTTGGCGTGCGATTCGACTATATCGTGCAAGTCGACAAAATTGTTGGGTGTGTCGAACTCGGGCAGTCTGATATCTTTCATCACTCGATTGATATTAACCTAGTGTCTCTCACACTTGGCCCATTTCCATTGAATTTATTGGTGTGGTTCCCAATACATTTTGGCCCAATACTCGGTTGATATTTTTATACATTCAAGACTATTTTCACTCAACACCCGGATGTCATGTTATTCTTTATCTTGGCCTTGCTAGACTGCACCAATGTAGACGATTATTTCTGCGTCTTTCTGCACCTTCTCATACCATCGCTCCATATCTTTGCATGTTGCGAGTTCCATGAGAGTATCCTCCTGGAGTTCTACTATTCTTGCGGTAAATAAGTGCCTCTCATTTGTAAACTTGCTATAGGCCTCCTGGAACTCGCTCCTTAAATATACTATAGCCTGCGTGGTGTCCTGATAATTCTTAGCCATATGGCATAAATGTTCTATTTCTTTTAGCGTGGCAGCCAGTTCCTTTTCATCCTTTTTTTCTCTGTCTAGGGTGGCATTCGAGATCACTCTACCTATGCCAATAACTTTGGATGTTCTGGCATTTTCTGTGTTTATCAAATCTGCCTCTGTAGTGGTAAGGATGGAGCGATCCAATGTAATCCTCCTTTTCTTGGTGGTCCATTGGACAATAGCCTTCCTCTTTTGATCATAGGTGATATCATATATATCGGCTACCTCATCCACAGGTTTGGGAATCTGCTAATCACCCCATGTGAGTGTGTTTCCCAGACTTCCAGTGGTGTATATTTGTTCAAGATCGGGTTCTTGAACTTCCTCGTTGCGCTCGGAAGGCACGACCTTTTTCTGTCTCTTTTTGGTGATAGAGTATCAAGAGAAGTAGAGGCGTCGGGAGTAGACTTGATACGTACTTGTTCATCGGTCATTGAAATGTCGATATCATTTTGCGGGGATCCTTCCTTTGGCTCATCCGATTCTAACTTGTCCTCTGGATTGTCTTCTCATGTCTCTGGTGCATCGATCTTCTTTTTGTCGAGGCCACTCTCGGATTTTTTTTTTTTCTATGTAACCTCCTTGATTTGGACTTCGGGAACATGAGAAGATGTCTTATCAGGTCCATTTTCTTCTTCGATATGCATAGGGGTCCCGAGAGATACCTTCGGGCTCTCATCATCATCATATATCTTTATAAACTTGCTCAAGGGGTTTGACATGCCTGTTTCTACTGGTACCCAGACTTATTCTTGCTGAGTCTCCACACCTGTTGTCCATCCATCTGTTAGTGTTGTGAATTCAAGGTCATCCAACCCAACAATTTCATCAACATCTATAAATTTGGGGCCTCTTGTACCCACATGGATTCTCTCTAGGTTATCAGCAGGTGATCCTATCATTTCTGATAGGTCTGGGTCAGCTTGTAACTGATCAAGCACCTGCTATTCCCATTCTAACATGAGAAGTCCCCTTTCCCGCACATCCTGTACCAAATGGGTAACTTTGTGTTGCGTAGGAGATATAAAGGGGGCTTATGTTGCTTCGACTGTTTCAGATGCAATCCTTTCTTCTCTAGCCCTAAGAATCCCTTGAGTCGATTGTTCCAGGGTTGTCTCTTTCTCATCTAGGCTCATGTCCTTGAACTTGGTCTCCTTAGGGTCAACCATCCTCTCCATTACCCCATTTCAGTTTTGAGAATTTTCAATGAAGATCTCATTTTCAAACCTGTCATGGGTGTATGGCCAGTAGGACGATACTTGTGATGCATGCTTTAGGACCAGACCCTTTGGGTCATGCTTAAGAAAATGACCAGTATGGAATCAAAACTCCAATTAGCTTAACCCTTCTTGCTTGTCTTGCGCGATGTCTTTTACCATGTAGAAACCTATATGAAATCTGTAAGGTATGAATGCCCGCTTCTTATATTTTACCAGAGTAGCATTGTAACCTTGCAGGATGGTATGATAACAGATTTTTGATACTACTAGTCAATTGGGGACATACATAGGTAATATGTGTGGTTCTCCAGTGGCTTTGAAAACCATGATGTAGGCATTGCTCTCATTTAGGTACCAGTGGCCAAATTTTGATATAATTGTTTTGGCCACATTCGACAACATTGGGCACTCTTTCTTGAACAACAAAAAATGAATACGTGTGATAAATTGATCATAGATGAGAGAGTAGGATTTCTTGTACTTGTTCTCACACAAGATGTTGAAATATACATGGACTAGGAGTTATGAGGTGTGCCATCTCATGTTCATTCTAGCAAAGGCATTTCTGGCACAGATGACATCCAATAAATGAGAACCCATGTAGAAGGACAAGGTTTTTCCTTATTTCGACGTCTGAGCCTGTAGTATGCAAGTGCTCAATTGTTTGGAGAGCATGGAACTTGAGTTAAAACCTACTCCATAAATGGATATAGTATAAGATAGAGGCATCCAAGCCTTTGAAAACCTGGAGAAATCTTTCTCCCCATGCAATCGACAGAGGAGGACCATTAGATAGATATATGGCTCCCTTAAGTTGGCCGTCGAGTACCAATCAGAGGTCTAATTGGTGAACTTTTTATCCTCTCTCCACCATGAAGCCATAACCTTACTAGTGTCGGGTTTCTCATAGAAGCTCACAAAAAAATCGGTGTTCAGCCGCTCCTCCGACTCTCTGAGATTGTAGTAATTATGAACCTTCACTGGAAGGAAAACCTCAATACACTCGCCATTGTCATCATTAATCAAACATTTTTTTGTGTTAGTGTGATCGATAAGCCACTTCAAAAGTTCTATGCAGGGGAATACTAGAGTTCTGCTCACTACCATGTGCAGATATGCCTTTCTGACATTCAGAATGACTTCATCATCGAGTTTTCTTGTATGGGGATCATTGTGTGGGGTATATTCAGGGAATTCTTCTCGCTTGATCTTCTAGAAAATTTCTCCCCAGTGCGGGAGTACTATATTGCCCCCTATTCTTTCGTCCATGTCTCTGAAGGCTGAAGGATGAATGAAAACCTTCTTGGTGGATGTCTTGATGATAAGCACCAACTTTGGAGCGAATTCCAATTGTTTCATGACCATTGGGGAAGAAAGTTATCCCACCTCTGGTTCCTTTATCTTCGACGCTCTTGGAGATTTCCTGGTGGTTGGTTTTCTCGGAGGAATTGTTCCTGCAAATGAAACAATCCTTAAGGGCTAACCTACAGAGAAATATTGGGTCATAATGTATATGTGAGGTAAAAACACAACATAATATAGACTAGCACATACCTATAACGCTTGATAAATTATGTGGTTTAATACTCACTAGATCTTGGAGACTTCTTATAGATTTCTCGCCTCGCTCCTTTGTTTGACCTGAACTTCTTTGCATGCAGAATAATCTTGTTTACAATGGCTCAAAACAATTTGATGGGGAGATCTTACTAGTCATATCAACCAATTAATCCCGGTGATGAGTGAAATTCAAAAACATCTACCACCAAATGTCTACAATTTAATTCATCATGGGTTGAAAACAGAGGCGCGGAGGGTGATGTGTTATATCGGCAGGTTCAAATAGTCCTTTTGATTTGTGCACAAATTAGCAACTAATGCGAGATTTATGAATTAATTATCTCTTTGAATGCATCGTATATAGCGTTAAAATGTCCCATCGTGTCGTCTTATGAGTGGCCAGGTCAGGGATCGATGATGTGTGGTGAATGTTTCGTTGGCAACCTCCTGTTTAGAACTTATGATGATTGAGTTTTTTGTACGAAGATGACATGGAAAAACTAACTCGAGGTGCGACTCAGGCCTCGGGAAGTGCTAACGACTCAAGGGAAAACTCGATCATATGTTTAACCACTTTGGCAATGACACGTGATAGGTGGGGGTAGATGGTTTGATCATGTATCCCAATTGGAGTCAGTGTTTTCAACAAGATGCATGTATCAAAATAAACCTAGGACTGACTATGCTGAAAAGTATTGGGGTCGATGGTCGACGGTCGAAGGGGGGAAGAAACCTATCACACCCTTTCTACGGAGCTACCTTCTAAAAAATCTCGTTGATGCTGAGAGTTTCAGGGATCAGCTGTTGGTGATTCTTTTCTTCCTTCATAAGCGCTGACTCCTTTAGCCTTTTGTCGATGCCGAAGGGATCAATCATCGATGATATCCTTAGTGAAGCTCATCTTGAAAGAAAACTCTTATCTATCGACATCGATGAATATTGGTGCTCGACTACCTTGGTTCTCTTGAGTGATTTCCTTTCATTCTTAATCCTTTCCGATGTCGAATTTCTTAAGCAAGTCGGGGAAAATATTTGGATTTCAATTATTTTAATTAAAAGTTATTGTTTTTTAAGTTAATCAAAGGAAACATTTTTTATACCGAAGTAGAATCGGACAGTGAAAAAGATCAAGTGATACCCAAAAAGTAAAATTTGACATAGGATTTTTAGGGTGTGTTGAGTGCTCAACACAATTGAAGAAACAAGTAACTATCGAAACCATTTTCTAACATATCCCCCAAAATTTTGGATAGATATCCCGATGAAGATGCCATTGTGTTCTACAAACTGGTCATCTATAAATTCTCGGAAAACACTCATATGTTCTTCAGCTGAGCGATTTTTATCTCCATCAAATTTGGGTAGATATTTCATGTAGTTTTCATGGAGGTCATAGGTAATTTGGGGCATATTCAATGGGGAAAATATGGAAGTGAACAAAGGATTTATAAGGGTTGGGGGAGGTTTATTTCCCCTAGGTATTCCTCCACATAATCCAACCATGAGATTTTGTAAAATGATGTTATGGGATTTAAAGGATAGAGGAGGGACAAGAATTTTCAAGAAGGGTCGATGAGAGGAACTGACTTCTTGGCTAAGTTCCAAAGGAGAATTTTGAAGATCTATCAAAATTCTGGTGTATATTTTAAATCAAATAGAGAATATTCAGGTATATCAGTAAGATCTAGAGATTCAATATTTTGATGACCAACATAAGGAGAGATTTATAGATAACGGTTACCTAAATAATAAGAGGTATGGCTCTCTCTGATATTCCTCTAGGTCGTAATATTTTTTGGATCTGAATAGAGTGAAACCTGTTTAGAATCAAGGTGGCTTCTGATATGTCTTCTAGTAGAGTCCATATTGTATTTCTATGGATTTTCCAAGTGAAAAATTAATAGCCAAGTTCCTGAGGCCTGTTCACTATCAAGTATCAGAGCTTACAATGTTGTATCCCCAAGGAAGATATCTTCAATTTATTTCCCCAACAACAATGTGATTTCATATGTTATCAGTCAAGATGTTCTAGGATATTATTGAAATGATGTCAAGGCACTCTATGGGACAAGACTCAGGATGAATTTTAAGGCCATATTTGCAGTAAGATAATTATGCAATATTTGGGAAGTTTTTCCCTCTCTCTCTCTCTCTTTATATTATAAAATTATAGGACCTTAAATAGTATCATCTCAGATGACAAGTGCTATCAGCTATTAGAGGCATATGTCCATGAGTGTTTTAAACAATCAAGATTTAAAAGGAGAATGAAGTGATGAATTGGAAGAAAAACATGATAAACATACATGGCACTATTGAGAATGAATCCTGTAGCTTATGGAAATATAAAAATGTGTTGAGAAATTAAGAATTCAACAAATCTAACATGTGTATACAAATTAATAAAACATGATTCAAACAATTAAAATCTTCATACACTCAAATTCAAGGATGTACCCTCTGCATTTCATTCAAATGCATAAAGACAATGACAAGAATTGGTCATACATTCAGAGGAAATCACTTATGTGTAATTACCAGAAATCAAACAATAATACTGAACATGAAAAAGGCATGTTGTCTGAGATTTTATAAATCAGATCTGATACAATAAAGACAAAATGGGAGAAGATTCTTTACAAGAACACAAACACAATAGAAGAATTATAGACTAAAAACTTAAACGTAGGGGATGAATCTCTAGCTTCCTACTGCATTTATCAACTGAATGTGCTCAAGGTATATGGTCAAACAACTATGGTTGTAAGAAAATCTTCAATTACCCAACGTGTCAACCCTAACAATGGGTGCCTTCATTTTCTTTTATTTCTCTCCCTCATGCCCTAAAGATGCTTCTTGAAACCAATTCCAGCTTCTTGAAACTGTTTATGGCTTCTTGATTCTTGCATAGTTTCTCTCTTGTAAAATCGTAAAAAACTCCCTTTACACGCTAGAATTTTGTTATGAGTAGATCCTGGGGAAGCTTGAGATTCACAGGAAACAATACCCATCATGATTTTCTCCTTAGAAATCTCTGCAATCATTTTCCTCTTTGGTTGGAAGCTTGAAATCATAACTGCACATGCATGAGACTTAGCAGCCATCAGATCAAAATAAATGAGAATAATCGACCATCGATCTTTGAAAAAATGAATTCATGTCGTCAAAAAATAGACCCGATGCTTGGTGTATCGACGATTGAGGCATCAATGATCGAGGAAAAGCTGTGATTAAATTTGGGCCATCCATCTTGGGTTGACTATGATCCCTCCGTCATGGACGTAATTAAATCTAGACCATCCATATTGGGTCGAGTATGATCCCTCCATCACAGACCTAATTAAATTTGGGTCGTAGATATATGGAATGATGAGCTCGACATGCTTGGAAACCAAAAATTGAAATTGGATTGTTGATTTGGAACATGATAAAATCTGGGCCATTAATCGAATAAAACTGCCCTTATTTAATGACATCATCATTGGGACAGTTAGGGATATCTTACATCGAGGATATTTCATCGTGTTTTTCCAACGACAATGTCTACGATTCTGTCCACCGTTAATATTTCACTGAAACCAGGAAAATCATTGAATTGAGATCGACTAAAATATAGAAATGACTAAGGCATTAACCCGATCATGTTGACCTCACCCCATATATGTGGAGATTTTCTATTGACCCATGATGGTGGTGATGTGGTAGGAGAACCAAACATGTCTCACCTCTTTTTTGTGTTTTGAGTCTTGACCTATGCATCTGGTGGATTCCTTGTGTCAACATGGCAACCACTGATTAGCTTTGATAGTCCTCCATTGGCAGCTAACACGACACTCGACAAGGATACTTTGAGGCCTGAGATCATATCTATACCATTGATAAATATCGCTTGAAAGAGGTCCAAGAGAAGATCTGGACCATTGATCGATCTCACTTGAAAAGGGGTATGGGTCTAGACTTCAAACATGACTTCGACGAGGGGACTTCGAGACTGCATATCGACCATCGATATAGAGTTGCAAGGGGTAGTCCGATGATGTACGAGGGACATCGATATATCTTTAACAAGAGAAATAAATTGACTAAGGCATGAACATTTTCGTGCTAACACCACCTTGGATGCATGGCGCGTTCTCACTAGTCCACACTGGTGCTGATGTGGTAGACAGATGGGAGACATGTCACCTGATTTTGATGTGTTGAATTATGCATTTGGAAGGTTCCTATTTTCCACATGGTGTTCTCTAATTGGCCCTATAAATGCTCCACTGACAAGATGACATTGCACCTTGCCAAAAGGATTTGATACCTGGGAGTAGATATGGACCATTGATCGAACCTACTTAAAATAGGTCCAAGAGAAGATATAGACCATCCATCACAGGTTAATCTTTAGGGTGCTATAAGATTAGTTTCAAAAGGTATTCCAAATGAGGAACTAAAACAACCATTGATCCATTGGAGGAACTAGGAACACATGAGAACCATCGATCTTGCTCGATCATGAACCCGAAAAATGGCTAAGGAAAAAATCATCATGTTGTCGCTAGCCTAGACACATGGCAACTTTCTATTTTTCCATCGTGGTACTGACATGGAAAGGGAACAGGAAACATGTCATGTGGATTTGATATTTGTACCTATACATGTGGCAGGTTCCACCTGTCCATGTGGCAACCTATGGTTGGATTTGAGGATGCTCTACTGGTAGGCTGACGTGAGATTTTTTCAGGAGGCTGTGAGATTTGAGATCAGATCTTTAATGTTGATAGGGGTTGTTATCACTCCAAGAAAATCCTTAGGGTTGTAGGATAAGAATGCTTGGTAACTTAATAATATGGTAGATTTTGTATGCTTGGAACAATAGGATAACTCAATAGCTAATGAAAAGGACCACTTCATATATTCGAATAAGAAAATGCTTTTAGAACTCAATGATCAGACAACAAAGTTTGAATAGGAGATGAAGAATACTAGTCTAGATAACCAAATACAACAATGTGCAGGGTCATACAAGATAGCAAGAAAACCTTTAGTTCAAGTTCATGAGCTTAATAAGAAGATAACAGTTCTTAGAAGCTGAGCTAAACTAAAATAAAGTACAGAATGCTGAAAATATGATAAAATCTGTCATTGAAAACAAAAGAGGACTGTGATTCTATTATCAATAAAGAGTCTAGTACAATAGACAAAAAATGTCTCCTAGATTGCACACCTCATCTATCTTAATTTTGTAGCTTTATAGTTTTACATCACAGTTATCAGATCCTAAAAAAATGGATCTGATTTTCTAAAAATAGAAAGCAAATTATATTTACAAGAAACTAGGAGTAGATCCTCAAAATGTGGTTGAAAAGTTGATGATGTGTAGCCTAGCCTTCCAAGGCTCTTTGGTTTGACCTCTTGAAGATGAAATTCGAGTTGGATGATGTGTCTTCAAACCCCTGATATTCTGCCTTTGAAAAAGATGTCAAATGTAGTTGAAAAACCTCTTTTTGACCTTATCCCTCAAAACTAGCCTTTAGATTTGACTAGGATAATTCATTACCTGCTTATTCAAAAAGGTTTCATTCCATTCCAACTCAAAAATTTCCAATCTGAGCAAAATTTCGATGAATCTGGCCGTGACAGGCTTTCACCAACTAATTTACCCAAAAATCCGCTCCTTAGCTGGTGAAAAGCAGAGCTTTCACCAGCTAACTAGCAAAGTTCAAGACGAGTTAGCTGGTGAAATACCAATCTGAGAAAAATTTCGATGAATCTGGCCGTGACAAGCTTTCACCAGTTAATCATGGATGATTTTAGGGGCTAAATTTCGCTCATGGGCTAATTTTCCATGGTTTTTCCAAAAACGAGATTCACTATTTTAAAAATGATTTGCCCAAATTCTATAGGATAAAATTATTTTACCTTAAAAATCACCAAAATTTTATAAAAACTATATAAAATCCTTAGAAATTTGAATATTTTTACAAAAATATCGCCAAATATTTATAGTTGGCATATGAAGGATTACTTAGATTCGCCAAGGTTTCTACATTTTAAAATAAATTTCCATCCTTAAAATCATCCTTGCAGCTAATGTACCCAAAAATCTGCTCCTTAGCTGGTGAAAAACAAAGCTTTCACCAACTAACTAGCAAAGTTCAACACGAGTTAGTTGGTGAAAGCGTAGATTTTTTTTAAAATCAAATTTCTCAGTCATGGAGAGTCCGTTTTACATGCTTGAATAGTTGATCGACATTTAGAAATCCTAATATTTCCAATGGTGTTTTCAAATCTGTATTTGGATCTCAGGAAGCTAGTCAAATATTCCCTGCAAGATTAGGCATCACTCTTTAAAAAATGCCAGTGCATTTTTTATTGCTAACATCTGGCTCCAACTGGGATGGAGACCTCCCTGCGAGGTATCCAAGAACTTGGCAGACCCTGTGCCTTTAGTATTGGGCATGGAGTCATTCATCCTTTACAATTTATCATCTAGCTATTTTCCAAAGTTTGTTGTTATCTTTCCCAATCTTGTTTATTTGGAGCATGTCTGCTTCAAACTCCACTGGAAATGTTGTTTGCACATCGACATGGGATCTGTTGTGACAATATCTTCATTAAGAAGAAAAGTGTTGAACATAGGCAGGATGGTGAGATATGTAACCATGGTTTTGAAAATTCTAGGATAACTTCAACCTTGAAATGAGAGTATTGCAGGCAGCTTAAGGTCTTTGACTTTTCATTTTCGAGCAACTTCAGATACAAAGCATTTGTCTTGAGATGCCCTGGTGTGTTAAATCAAACACTTCACCCTGCTCGGTTTCTTCAAAGAGAATAATTGCACCTTGTGAACCAATGTCCATCTCTGTTTCAATCTCCATCGTAACCACATCGGCTTCTATTATCACCTCCATATCAATGCAAGTTGTTCAGTCATGTCGTTTCCCTGAAAGGACTCTGGAAGAAGATTTTCAGAAGATAACTGATCCATATTGAATCAGAAGACCGAGCCAACCACCTAGGTCCTCTGAAATAAAATGTACCAAAACCCAATATATATTGCCACAAATCTGGATCTTGGCTGCCTAGCCATGATGAATATAGGTATCAGATATTTTCTTCCTCCTATAATCCCATGGCTCAAAACCTTGTTAATGAATGATTAAGGGTTATAGATTTATCTTTGCCAGTTGAGAAGTAATCACATGGATCGACTTTGAAAGAGAAAACATGTGATCTTTCTTTGAAGAGAGACACCTAAAACCCTTCCCAAGAGGAACATTGGTCTCAATTCCTGAGTTGGGGAAAGATTACAAGTGTATGACCATCTCCTACTAGAGTTGCCATTAGAAATATTGAAACAACTTCACTAGTATTTGAGGATATTGTGTACCGAATTAAAGCCTTCATGTTGTTGTAAAATGGAACGACCTTCAGTAACAGCTGTAACTATTGAACTGAAAATGTCACTTGCTAAGACCATATCAGCTGCCTCCTTTGCGACCTCTTTATTCTAAGGATCTTCCACGAAACGCTTCAAGTGATCAACAAAATATGTCCCATTGGAGGGATCACCCCCAACTTCTACACATGTTGATTTTTTTCATGCACAGTTGTTCCATCACTCACAAGGTCTGAAAAGGCATCGACTATACTCATAGCAGGAGTCGCTTTCAATACTCCATCAGCTGTTGAGAACTTGATATGCTTTGGTCCTTTCCCTTTCACAAACTATGGTTTTTATAATCAAGACATTAATCAAAACTTCCTCTAATTTACAGGAAAGAAATCAGATAAAATCTCAAAAATAAAACTATAAAAAACATTAGTTGCAAAAAGTCTCGAATGGTAAATGTTGCTGAAAATTGTTGGAAACAAATCTGGAACTAATATTTAGAATCTGGATTTGATCTTTATCGTTTGACTCTCTTTTGATATTGTGGTTGGAATGTGGAAGAAATATTGGTTATGCGAATGATAGACATAAATCTGGAATTGATGATGAAACCTCTGCCACTTGTCCTCTTTGGATGCCCTCACTGCTGAGTTTATACCTCTGAATGGAAGATTTAAATCAAAACTTGCTGATTTGGTGCCATGAATACTAAGTCACTGATTTTGAATGTCTAAAATATGGTCCATTACTTTTTTTCCAAGTCTTCCATTGCCAATTATAGACAAAATCATCTCGCTAATATGTCTGAGAAGCTTGTGATATGGGACTGATTTTTTTTTTTTGTCTTAAAAATAGAGATATGATTTCCACATCTGTCCTGGTTAAGGATAAGCCACCTTTCAACAACAAAGATATCTAAAACAACTAATTGTTTCAATTCCCACTCCAAAAGGTTGGCTATTCTCCCCGAGTGACTATGGTTTCAAAAACCTTCAGGGCCTCTTCACATTTTCATCTGACCATAGTCAATATGGTTTTCTCATGGAAATCAGTTTTCTTAAACCTCTGTATTCTTATACACCTCACCTTACCTCCTTTGAGGCTTTATAATTGCGAGATTTTGCAACAGCCTGACTTGTCACAACACTAATTGGACAAAACATTTTCTAGAAATAATTTATGAATAGAGGATGGACCATTTCTTACCAAGTTAGCTGCTTCCCTCCATATTCAGAGGAGACATAATCAATGTATTCTAGTTATCACCTGTCTTTGTTGTTTTAAGAGTTGAACAAGCTATGGTGATAAGTTCAACTCCTCCATTCTTAATGGAAGCATTATCAGATCCCTCTATAGAAGACAGAGTAGTAAAAAATGAAAAATCGTCTTGAGAAAACTTGCGCTCCACAGTGGCTTCATCTAAGTCGAACAATGAAAGATCCCCATTCATACGCAGAATTAAGCATCTCTTAAACTATCTATGCAAGGTTTCATAGTGAATTTTCTGCTCTTGGGTAACATCACTGAAATCATTGCCAAAACGCTGAGTACTAACTTTGCTAAAGGGTCATAACTCTTCAGAGTTGTTATCACTTGGAGAAGGCGCTTGGCTCTCCTTGAATACATGACAATTTTTAAAACGTTTTGACACATTATCAACAGACAGCAAGGCTCTCTATCGGTTTACCTATTTGAACAATTGGAAAAGGTCAGCAAAGCATCCAAAAATTCGCAGTAAATTTTTTGTTTTTTGGGGGAACAAAAGGAAACTAAAAACCTGTACCCAACAACAGACAATAACCACTCCAAGGACCTGACCATATGCATATTCTTTAGATAAGTAATTCGCTTCAAGTTGCTGTTGTCATGATTTTCATGATTGATCAACCAAGCAACATACGCCATTACCTGTGCACGATGTTAAGATTGAGATTACCTGCTTTGCTATAGGTACAACTACAAATGTGATATCTATTACAGAGAACAAACCGATCCCTTCTCTCTTATGGCTTTCGATTTCATTTTGTGACTTGAGTTGGGCCTGAGAACCGATCCACATTATACAGATGAGAATTCCTGTATCCTACCCACCATCATGATGAAAGCATTTACTTCAAAATTTGGAACCCACAGCATTGGAAGAACATGGGTTTTTGTTGCTGTTACATGCACGAAATGAGGTCTGAGATTCTGCAATCATCTGCCTTAAATATAGAATCTGACTGAATTAGATTCGACGGATGAAATGTCACAAAATATGCAGGCTTCCAGATGCTTAATGATAACTACCCAGAATTTGCGTTTTTCATCGCCAAACAAAACTTCAAACGTAGCATAGAAGTATCCAAGTGTCAATTTTCCCAAATCAACATGACCAATGAAAACAACATTCATGTGCGACTTCTCTTTAACCTCTTCTTCTGGTTTTTGAGAATCCTCAGAATGTGCTTGAGCCATTTCTTCATGTTTAATGTCAACTTATGTATCTTGTTCCATTCCCTTTAATTTCAACGATTTCAAATTAGATACTACCTGCTCCTTGTACCCTTTGGAACACTATTACTCTCGCCACATTCTTGTTTCAATTATTCACCACAAGTCAGAGATTTTGAATATTTATTATTCCACCGATGACATAGCTCTTGCCATCCAATGAAAACTATGAGTAGATCTTTGAGAGGAATTTATATCTGGTAGTGTTTCCAATGTGCCATGCTCTGAATTTTAAATATTTACAGGTCTAAGCATACTCTTTGTCGAGTTCTCAGTCTCCTTTATCTGTTCTTAGGCCACCAAAGGATCAATCTTTGACTGCAAAGCTGCTGGGAAGATGGAAGCCCTGTACAGGATTGGATCAGACTCTATTCACATTGCAATTGAAAAACACTCTCAGAACTGCTTTGGCCTTGTCATGGGTAAGCTGATTTGCTAGCTACCAAAAGACAACTTTCTCAAAATAATCTACCACAGATTGTTGAATAGGTAACACTTGCACATCATCTAGACTAAATAACCCAAGCACCTTCAAAGCAAGTCTTCTTGCAGCTTCTGAGATAGCAGGCTGACAAACTGGGTTGCAACATTTCTTCACTAGATCCACTGTTTTGTAATCAATCAAAGTTTACTCCCATTAACTGCTTGTTGAAAATCTTTTACACTCTTGACAAGAAAATAGCCCTCAGTGAGATTCGATGGTTGAGCATAACATATCAAGAGAAGACTTTCCTTTGCAACCTTGCTAATCAAAACATGTTGAACATATGAAAAATAGTAATCTTCAATTGTTACATTCTAGGTAAGAAGACCATTTTCTTTGTTGGACTTCCTAATGAAGATGTGAAACATTGTCTCCAGCTGTGGAGAGCAAATCACATTGCTCATATAATTCAATTCTTTTCACAGCCTCTATTTTATCTCAGTCCCTGTCAAGATGTTTGCTTCAACCAAGTCGACTCCCCACAGGCTCTGCTTCTAAGTTTGAGACCTCAATAATGGAAATTTGAGCTGCATCTATATTTGACTTGTTTGGTGAAAAAGAAACTGGGAACAAAGTTGTCCCACTCATAACATACAGGGATCTGGTCTAACGTAACGAACTGTACAAAGAACATTTCCAGCATCAATTGGCCTGACAAATGTTTGATCTACAATATTTTGTATAATGTCTGAATCGGGAGAAATATCAACAGAGTTGCGGTTCATGGCATTACATTTTTTCAAAGGAAGTTGAGAGAGTGATTATATATGAATAAGAGCCATTGTGTTGAACTAATCGGATTAGCTCTGCCCAGGGTTGTTCAAATTTCTTTGAATCTACAATAAACACCTGAGAAATTGATGGATAACTCGAGGTTGCCTGAGTAGATGCAACATGGAGAGATGGTCCATATCCAGCCATTTAAAGTGAAATGGGAGTCTCTTTGCCTAATGCATATGCAACTGCTATGGCATTCATTGATAATTAAGGACTGACTTGACCTTGACATATGACACATTGAATTATCAATTACAATCATGGCTCGATCCCTACTTAGCTCATGACTTTGAAGTTGCAAGCCCAGCTAGCACAATGTAAGTATAAAATGTGGTTTCAGGCTTGACCTGTAGTTGCTCTGCTTATTTAAGAAAAATGAAAGTAATCTACCTGCTCAAAGAAAAGAGCTTATTCTTCTATCAATCCCTACACTAACCAGTAGAGGTAGATTGATCAAGCAAAACTAAATTTCCAAAGAAGCCAAGAAAGTAATTGACTTGCTAATATCATGTTTGATCTTTTACCAAAAGATAAAAGAAACCATAGATTGTGGTAATGCAATTTGAAAATATGACAAGACCATCCTTCATCTAACATAAATATTTTTGGATTTGTGCTGCTCATAGACTCCAAATAGTCAGCAAAACGATCATCAAATTCACAAAGAAATACCTCTTTGGACTACTGATCCAATTGTAAATTGAAAAAATGTTGAAGGTTGCTTTTACTAATCTCACTGTTGAATGCAAGCTGCTTGAGATCTAGACCCTTCTGCTTATCATCTTACTCTTCATGTCTGCTACAATTTTCCCGTGTCTGCAAATCTAAAAGTTGAGGGCTGCTTATAGTATTTGCCATAGATCTGAAATATGTTGATCTATTACTTTCTCCTACTGATATATGCATTGGTTCTTTGACATCAATACATACAAAAGAGACATGTTGATTTTGATCAATATTCAAAACAACAGACACATTTGATATGATGTCAGATATGTCACTATTATCCTTCAACACCTCTTGTCCTACATGGTAAATGTCTTCTTCAACAAATAAAGGCTTTTAAACGAAAAAAACTCTTCACAACATCCTTCAAAAAGATATTCAACTGGAAAATAATCTTTACAAAAGGAATTGAAGGATGAATGGAAATCTGTCAAAGAACTAACACTTGCATTTGGAAGAGATCGGCACCATTCATGAGCAATTCCCTCTAATGAGAAAAAGAAGAGCCAGATCTTAGCATCCTCATGCATAACTTGCAATCGATGAATGTAATCATGAAAGTCCAACAAATATTTAGTTGGTACTTCCCAATATTCACCTCGAAATCTGGGAAGGCTATTTTCCCATTCATCTCTACTAGGCACTGGATTAGGGAAACCAACAATCTTTGAAAAATCGCAGAATGCATAACTCTTAGCAAAGATCTGGTTCATGTCATACCAGTGGAACATATTTCTGAACAATGGAGTCGCCACTAAATCCATCCTTCATGGAACCACTAGATAGATGATTACAACCAAATGATGTCCAGGCTTTGTCTATCATCAAAGATGGATCTTGTCGTTTCCCAAGGAAGCTGAGCTTCAATCTCCTCTCCCCGGCAACAACGGCAATTTGTTATCACTCCAAGAAACTCCTTAGGGTTGTAGGCTAAGAATGCTTGGTAACTTAAGAATATGGTATATTTTGTAGGCTAAGAATGCTTGGTAACTTAAGACCTATTCCATTAGATTTATCTCTTCGCCCTCATCACTTTCCCCCATATCATTTTTCTGCAAAAAATTTTGTTTCTGACCCTTGGCACCCTTTTGAGTTCACCATTTTTGACCATTATTTGAGACCTATCCCATTAGATTCATCTTTTCTCCCTCATCACTTTCCTCCCTATCGTTTTTCTACAAAAATTTACGACCCACGCCCATACCCTTTTAGTTCACGATCATCATGGCCCACACGTAACGAGAACTAGAGTCGCTTCAACACACCGCAACATGGTTTACTTGAGACCCAACAAGAGGTGCAACAAGTTAGTGCTACTATTGCCTCCCATTGATGCCTCCATGAATTCTCCGATCCGATTGTTGATTGAAATCCGCAATGGTGGTAGTCAAAAATGAACTTGAATCTGTCGTTGTAGCACTTCGCACCAAACTCAAAATTCCTCTAGATGACCCTTTCGAGGGATGCACCTAAAAAGTGAAGGTGAAACTTCTTCCCATTCCTTTCAACCACACATCACTTTCAAGGACATGCATAGGGGTGGATGTAGCTTCGTGATGGCTCGGACTAGCTGGTTGGGTCACACAAATGGAACATTATTTCTCTCTCTCTACAACATTACCCAGATGACTTGGCCAGGCTTCGGTATGAAGATTGTTCTCCATCCCTAGATCAAGAATGGCGGCAATGGTGGCAATGGAGAAAACTTCCCATCAAGGATATTGGACCCACTTTGTTCTTGAGCTTTATGAGCGGCTTTGGCACTGACACAAACCATTTGGGCAATTTGACAAAATTGAAGTAATCGAGACGCGGTCGAGAACTTCATAGCGGTGCGGCTTTTAGAGCGAGGGCATGGTGATGCCTTCTTTCCGCGAGTGCTTTGTCGATGGACTCAAGGAGGGAGGTTAGGGCCCATGTCCTCATGGCTCCGACCCTACGACTTAGGTGGAGGCTACCATAAAATCCAAAGAAGCACAACAAATTGTTTCCTCTCAAACCCAGTAAGCCTTCCTTTTCCCGCGCCCTAAACCATGAAACCCCACTACTCCCTCCCCTCCCTTAAAATCCAAAAATTGGCCATTTTGAAATGGGTGAGCGACAACTCAAAGGCCTCTGTTATAGCTGGTAATAGGAAATATTTTCCGGCCACAAATGTAAGGAACAAAGCTCTTTATGGCCTCGAGGATATTCCAGAAGGCGATGATGACACTTCCCATTCAGTCACGAGCTTACGAGGAAATAAACCCTCCTTCCGACCCTCTATGAAGAACCCATCATTTCCCTCAATGCCCTCAGAAGCTTCTCGCCCCCAAACTCTCAAGCTAATCGGTTATATCAAGCACCCGAAGGTCATCATCTTAGTTGATAGTGGCGGCCTACAACTTTATTCATCGCCGCCTTCGGCAAAGAAACCCAACATATATCCATGTTGTTAATAATTTCCAAATCACTTGATTTCCAATGGGGCTCTATATGAAGTAATAAGGCTATGAAAATGTGCGTCTCAAATAGGTGACTACAACCTCAAATCCACATATGTTTGCGTATTGACCTTGGGAGGTTGCGACATTGTGTTAGTCTTAGAATGGCTAAGGAATATGGGTCCCATTCTCATGGAATTTCCGAACTTAACCATACAATTTGACCAAGAAGTACACACATAGAATTTCAAGGCATCACTACGGGTTCTCCCGAAATCATCGGTTCTCATCGCATGGGAGAAATTACTCAAAAAGGCCATTCGAATTGTCGTAGCCCAACTCCATGCCATTCAAAACCCGCGAGAGATCCCACCCGTGCCCAAGATCGAGCCCTCTTGACTAAACATCAAGCGGTCTTCTCCACTCCCCCAAGGACTTCCCCCCTTCGGTAAAGCGTCCATGATCATTCCATTCCCTTGTCGGGAAGCCTTCCCGAACATAAGCCCATATCACCAACCCTTTGCCCAAAGAATGAAATTGAAAAGATGGTCGGAAACTCACATTGCCGGGGTCGTAGTCCGAATACGAGTCCTTACTCCTCTCCGATTGTCATGGTACTAAAGAAAGGTTCATTAGCGAATGGTAATCACGACTTCCGCACCCTCAATAAACTCACCATCAAGATAAATTTCCCATCCAGTCATTGATGACCTCACGGATGAAGCTTGAGTGGTGCCAAATTCTTCACCAAACTTGACCTTTCGGGCTATCACCCGGATCCGTTATGAAAGGGATGGCATTCCACAAGGCTGACCTTTCACTCATGGGGGCCACTATGAGTTTTGGTCATGCCCTTTGGGTTGTGTGGCGCCCCTCCACCTTTCGAGCCTCATGAACCATGTCTTACTGTCCCTTTCTTCGTCATTTTGTCCCTAGTTTTCTTTGATATCCTCATATATAGCAAGACATGGAAAGACCATCGACTCATGTGGATAAAGTCCTCAACCTACTTTCGCTCATTTACCGACTTTTCCTCAAGCGGTCCAAATGTTCTTTTTGTGCATCCGAAGTGGAATACTTAGGTCATCACAAGGATAGTGTCGAAGGTGGACCGAAAAGATTGAAGCTGATGCAAGATTGACCACACTAAGACTCTAAAAGCTTGCGTGGATTTTGGGCCTCACCGGGTATTACATGAAGTTAGATCAAAGAACTATGGAAAGATGCGGCACCTCTGCGGCCCTCCTTAAAGGGCGCTCTTTCAATTGGACCCGGCCCGGCTCAAGCTTTTCAAACTTTGAAGATGGCCATGTGCACCACTTTCCGGTTACGGCTCCACGAATTCACAAAGACATTTTGTGTTGGAATGTGATACATCGGGAAAGGAGTGTGTTGTCCCTTGTACAAGAGGTCTAACTTTGGCCTTTTCACAGGCAAACAAGCTAATGCGAAAGAATGCGGGCAAACCTATCTATGAAAAGAAATGTTGGCAGTGCATGCGGTTAGTTATGACGTCCCTTATCTCTTAGAGACAGCGATTCCAAATTAAAGGAATGAGACCATCAAAGCCTCAAATACTTTCACGGAACAACGCATTTCCTCCCGAAGCAACAAAAATGGGTCAAGCTCTTTGGCTATGATTATGAGATCATTTACAAGAAGGAAAGACAATGTAGTGGCGGATACATTGTCGATATGAAGGCGAAGGATCCCTCTTTTCTCTTTCCTTCATTGTGTACCCGATTGGTACAAGGCATTGCACGAGGAATGAGCGCAAGACCCCAAAATGCATCTAATTCAACAGCTTCTGAGAACAAGAAGCGAGGAGGGCTCCCCGAGTACTCTTGGCGCCGGGATGAGCTTCGATACAAAGGTCGCTTGTATTTATGTAAGCGATCAAAGCTCAAATCCGCGGTACTCTCTGAGCTTCATGCTACACCCACGGCGGGGCACTGGGGAGTTCACAAAACATATAGCTGAGTTAAGCGGCTCCTTTTTAAGGATGGTATGAAATAGGACATCCGTGGGGATTTAATGGCTGGATGTGAAATGCGCCAGCGCAACAAGGGAGCTTGATCAAATCTCCGGGCACACTCAGCGGCTCTTCTTCCGGATATTTGGAGGGATATCTATGGATTTTATTACGGGCTTACCTACGTCGGAGAATAAATCGGTGATAATGGTGGTGGTGGATAGAGCTTTTCAAGTATGCTCATTTTGTGCTCTTCACCACCCATTCTGCGCATCCGCGGTGGCCCAAGTTTTCATGGATCAGGTCTTCAAAGCTTCATGGCATGCCAAAATCTATTGTTCCGATCCGAGTTAACTTTCACAAGAAATTTTTGGCGAAGCTGTTTAAGCTACAAGGCACACAATTGCATCTCATTTCATCTTATCATCCCCAGACGAATGGAAAAGGATAAGCGGAAGTCGTCAACAAGTGTTTGAAACCTATATGAGGTGCTTTGCATGGAAAAACAACACCGATGGAGCTCAATGGTTACCCCTCGCGAATGGTGGTACAACACTACATCATCTGACCACTCGCTGACTCCTTTTGAAGCCCGGTTTATGGTGTTGAGAAATGCCGTCGAGTTCTCTCATACTAAGATTTTCGAAGGTCGAGGGAAGTCAACCACACTTACAGTCGAGGGAGGATATTCTCGGTACCCTTAAAGAGAATTTGGTCATGGCCGGAGCGAATGAAAGCGTGGCGAGATCAAAGATTAAGCTTTCGGGCGTCAATTTGTAGAAGGGGATCCGGGTGTGTTTACGCGGCTACAACCATATAAACAAACTTCCCTAAAGGCGAGCGTTAATGCGACTAGCCCCAAATTTTATGGCCCTTACAGTTCTAAAGCGTGTGGGACAAATTATGTGATTAATACGCCCGATCGATTCGAAGCTACATCATTTTCATGTTTCTAGCGAAGGTGGTTGGAACCCGGTGCCAACTTCAACCAACCTTCCAGGAGTTAGGTGAAGAAGGATCCATTTAGCTACAACCGGAAGCAATTTTGGACCAGAGGGGCGTCGCTGTCCGAGGAGAACCATCAGGAAGTGCACCGTCACAGGTGGAAAGATATGACTCCGGCGGATGCCACTTGGGAACCGGCTACCATTATGCAGCGGCCGATTTCCATCTCAAGCCTTGAGGACAAGGCTGTTTTTAAAGAGGCGGACATGTTAAGGTCCTAACCACACATAGGGTAGGTAATGTATTCCGGATGTAATAAAGGTCAATATTAATAAGACCTTTCAATAAAGAATAAGGCGGATGTAAGAAGACTGAATAGAAGCTTGGCTTCTAGAAGGATCTTCCTCTAGATGCTTCTTTTAATAAATAGAGATTGAGGGTATGAAAGAACCCTAGCTTGGATATTTTTGTAACGGTATGCTTTCGATTGGAGTTGCCTCGAAGAGGCCTGTGAACATTTTTATCTGAATCAAGTGCTATTTACGTTCAAGTGCTATTTCTATTGCTATTTAGTATATAGTTCAAGTGCTATTTCTATTGCTATTTCGTATATCATTTCTGCGTATTGTGAAGATTATGCTGGATATTTCACTGTTATTCTGTTATTTCTAGCATTTCGTTTCTGTTCTTCATATTTTATATATCTGGTATCTTGCAGGTACTTCCATATCTTCACCTCGAAATCTAGGAAGGATATTTTCCCATTCATCTCTACTAGGCACTGGATTAGGGAAACCAACAATCTTTGAAAAATCACAGAACGCATACCTCTTAGCAAAGATCTGGTTCATGTCATACCAGTGGAATAGATTTCTCAACAATGGAGTCGCCAATAAATCCATCCTTCATGGAGTCACTATATATATTATTACAACCAAATGATGTCTAGGCTTTGTCTATCATCAAAGCTGGATCTTGTTGTTTCCCAAGGAAGCTGAGCTTCAATCTCCTCTCCCCGGCAACGATGCCAATTTGTTATCACTCCAAGAAAATCCTTAGGGTTGTAGGCTAAGAATGCTTGGTAACTTAAGAATATGGTAGATTTTGTATTCTTGGAACAATAGGATAACTCAATAGCTAATGAAAAGGACCACTTCATACATTCGAATAAGACAATGCTTTTAGAACTCAATGATCAGACAACAAATTTTGAATAGGAGATGAAGAATACTAGTCTAGATAACCAAATACAACAATGTGCAGGGTCATACAAGATAGCAAGAAAACCTTTAGTTCAATTTCATGAGCTTAATAAGAAGATAACAGTTCTTAGAAGTTGAGCTAAACTGAAATAAAGTACAGAATGATGAAAATATGAGAAAATCTATCATTGAAAACAAAAGAGGACTGTGATTCTATTATCAATAAAGAGTCTAGTACAATAGCCAAAAAATGTATCCTAGATTGCACACCTCATCTATTTTAATTCTGTAGCTTTATAGATTTACATCACAGTTATCAGATCCTAAAACAATGGATCTGATTTTCTAAAAACAGAAAGCAAACTGTATTTACAAGAAACTAGGAGTAGATCCTCAAAATGTGGTTGAAAAGTTGATGATGTGTAGCCTAGACTTCCAAGGCTCTTTGGTTTGATCTCCTGAAGATGAAATTTGAGTTGGATGATGTGTCTTCAAACCCCTGATATTCTGCCTTTGAAAAATATGCCAAATGTAGTTGAAAAACCTCTTTTTGACCTTATCCCTCAAAACTAGCCTTTAGATTTGACTTTGATAATTCATTACCTGCTTATTCAAAAAGGTTTCATTCCATTCCAATTCAAAAATTTCCAATCTGTGCAAAATTTTGATGAATCTGGCCATGATAGGCTTTCACCAGCTAATTTACCCAAAAATACGCTCCTTAGCTGGTGAAAAGCAGAGCTTTCACCAGCTAACTAGCAAAGTTCAAGACGCGTTAGCTGGTGAAAGCACATATTTTTTTTTAAAATCAAATTTCTCAGTCATAGAGAGTCCGTTTTACATGATTGAATAGTCGATCGACATCTATAAATCCTAATCTTTCCAATGGTATTTTAAAATATGTATTTGGAGCTTAGAAATCTTGTCAAATATTCCCTACAATATTAGGCATCATTCTTTAAAAAATGCCAGTGCGTTTTTTATCGCTAACAGGGGGCTCACTTACTTAGACTTGGGCCATTGATCAAAGGTCGCTCATCGGAGTGGTACAAAATATTGGTTCTGATATGACTCTGAAGGGGAACTACGATGACCGTTTATCTATAAGGTTGGACACGCTATGCAATTTTAGCCGTCGATATTTCGGGTTCAAGAAAACTATTAAATTTGTGCTTTTAAGCCACAGTCTTGTGGCAAGCCCTTCGGATATTGACTCAACCCCATTTTTTCATGTGACAAAACCCCTTTGGACTGCGACAAGCCCCTTTTGGACCATGACAAGCCCCTTTTCGACTGTGACAAGCCCCTTTTGGACTGCGACAAGACTTGAGGGCTTAATTTTTTCCTTATGGACAAAAGGGCATAGATTTTCTTGCTGCTTCTTAATTCTGCCTTAGGAAAATTCGACTTTGAGTTGCACAGAGGCTCTTGAAGTTTAACTTTCTGCTTCTAAATTTCCTTATCTAAACCTTATAACTTTATTCATCCTTCATTTGATTTCAAGAACAAATATTGTACTAACAAAAGCGATGAATTCGCTCAGGCCTTCTACCCCATAGGGACCACCACACATCCCTGAAAACTATATGCGACCACAAACCCCTATGGTCCTTAAAAAAATGATTCCCCACCAAGGAGTCATCAATAATCAACCNGAAAATATCCCAACCCATGACACACTCAACATGGGAATTGACCAATCACAACATTCTTCTCACATTATAATAAATACTACTACAAACTCGTAGTCGTTAGTATGACATGCCCCCTGACTCAAATATGACCACCTCAGACTCACCCCAATTACCAATAGAACAACCTTTGACAATCCCCCATCCTAGCACATAAATAACCACAACACCCACACTAGATCAACACACGGATATAGTCTCATAGATGATCTGGTCCAATCCTCAGCTGCTATGTCGGTATTAAAGGTCCTCCAAACATTCCCTTCGCAATGAAAGTCCTTACTCTCACAATTGGGGGAATTTGACCCATTAGACACTCATCTTATCACTTTTGATTTGGGTTATGTTGAACCATGCCTTCCCTCGTTGATATCTTTCTAAATCCCTCTCAAAATATGAAACATAATTTTACATCAATGTATCATCGATGAAGGGGAATCTACATGTATTATTTCCAAAACAGTATGGAAACAATTCAGATTACCCAATCTTATCCCTTCACCCATTACTCTTCGAGCATACGATGTTCACCCATCACAACCTTAAGGCCTTTACCAGAACGTGCTAGTTGAGCTAGGGGGAAAAATGATTCCCATCGAAATTAAATTCATTGATCCTAATTGGGTTAAAACATCCTCTTTGGATGTAGCTATATGTACACCATGAAGGTCGATGCCTCTTCCATATTTTGCACAATTCTCTTCCCTCATAATGGGAAGATTGTCACCATTGACCAATCAACACACTATGAACCCAATCAATCGAGTCACATAGACACTATCCTCCCTCTCATATGAGCCAGTTCTGAACTCTTTCCTATCATTGAATTCAGACCAAGAAATTTTCAGGATCCATCACTTATAGGTTCTTACCAGGGGGCACCCACTCTTACTCTCCCACCTATCGATACCGCTAAATTCTGTGTAATCATGTCAGGCTGTGTAGAGATCCCAGATGATCCTACTCTTGAAGTATCCATACCCTCATCCTTCATGGAGGCATATGTGCCAAAAAAAATCCTTGAGGGGGTTACTTCACATTATCCACTAGAAGAACCACCCCTCCAAGCCACCTTGCAAATGGATGAGCCCTATTTGGAAAATACTCCCTTATGCCTTAACCCAAATACCATTATTTTACCCACCACCGGGGATCTCAACATATCAGGTTGTTGCTACTCTTACCCTACCAAATATGGTGCTTTTCATCCCTGTTTGGTATCTCACCCCACCATCTATGGTACTAGTCCCATGCATTCCACCTCAACCACATTTTTTCCCTACACAAGAGATGGTTCAAACGCCAACTCTTCCAATCAGTCACATAGTTGGGGGAAATGATACCAACACTGGGGGCACCAGTATCAACAAAATAAGCACCAAGAAGAAAAAAGAGTCCACCCTTCCCTCCCAATGTCGGATCTAACCACTGTGCGCACTTCGTGCAACTGTTGGACACCTGATGACAATATCTTCCATAACTTACTATAATTACATAATCTAATACATATCCCCAAGGAATAACCCTTAATTCCTACATCAATAGCGACACCCATAACAATGGAACCTACGTCATCTCTACATAAGGTTATATGTACCAAACACACATGTGTCATCTACTCACAGTATGGACATTATACACATCATTGTCCAACTCTCCCTTAGTTCAGAGAGACCCTAGAAGCAATGAACCAAACAAAATTTCCTGCACCGCCACCACTTCTCCCATTACTGAAATCCATTATATTTCCACATTAATAAATGAATGTATGAGATTCCCTTGAAAATTATTTGATTATATAGACCATTCTACATATATGTTCCCCCTTATTATTGATTACATGGCTCAACACATGATGTCTCTTCCACACACTCAAACGTCGATTCGAACCCCCCTTCACACAAATGTGAAGTATCTCCACAATAACGTCATCCCACATACCCCTCGATCCCCCACCTTTTACCTTTGGCTCCCTTAGCCATACCTCTCTCACATATATCCAAAGACTTCCTGTCGAACCCACCCAATTCACCTGTAAGTCATGTTCACGAAATTCTTCCTCCCCCCATCATTCATGAGCCACACACATGTATGAACATATGGTTCATTTCATATAGTGAATAAAAACCCTCCCCTCCCACTGGTCACCTTATCACGGAGTGAAACGATGACCACTCATATACATCTTCTTTTCCTTCCATTGATGACAATATCATCAGCAATGCAAATCACACCTTAGACACCACCATGTCCCACCCACCTTCTCAGAACTTTGACGACCCATTATTTTCATTCATCTTCCAATCTGATCAAAATATCTTCTAGGCCATGACAACACTAGATTTGAATATTTTAACCTTGTACAATTATTTACTGCAAACATGTTTTCAATAAAAGAACAAAAAATATATAATCGAAAATACACACATTACACAGAGATTTTTCCCTTGGAAACCCAAACCGGGAAAACCAACTTCTTCTATATTCATTCACACACACATTTTTTACAATACAATATACATATAGGATCTAGCAGCATCCAAAAACCTAATCCAATGACCTATATTTAGTCAAAAACCCTAATTCCTTAACTGGAAATAAAAAACCATCATTGAAAAACAATGTGCCAAAAAAACCTCCCAAAAATGGACAAGAAAAATGAGGGTTTTT
>SNQJ01S0034974.1:113589-144503 GCA_010110895.2 Picea sitchensis
CTGAAATAAAGTACAGAATGATGAAAATATGAGAAAATCTATCATTGAAAACAAAAGAGGACTGTGATTCTATTATCAATAAAGAGTCTAGTACAATAGCCGAAAAATGTCTCCTATATTTCACACCTCATCTATCTTAATTCTGTATCTTTATAGCTTTACATCACAGTTATCATATCCTAAAACAATGGATCTGATTTTCTAAAAACAGAAAGCAAACTGTATTTACAAGAAACTAGGAGTAGATCCTCAAAATGTGGTTGAAAAGTTGATGATGTGTAGCCTAGCCTTCCAAGGCTCTTTGGTTTGATCTCCTGAAGATGAAATTCGAGTTGGATGATGTGTCTTCAAACCCCTGATATTTTTCCTTTGAAAAATATGCCAAATGTAGTTGAAAAACCTCTTTTTGACCTTATCCCTCAAAACTAGCCTTTAGATTTGACTTTGATAATTCATTACCTGCTTATTCAAAAAGGTTTCATTCCATTCTAACTCAAAAATTTCCAATCTGAGCAAAATTTCGATGAATCTGGCCGTGACAGGATTTCACCAACTAATTTACCCAAAAATCTGCTCCTTAGCTGGTGAAAAGCAGAGCTTTCACCAGCTAACTAGCAAAGTTCAAGACGAGTTAGCTGGTGAAAGCACAATTGTTTTTTTAAAATCAAATTTCTCAGTCATGGAGAGTCCGTTTTACATGCTTGAATAGTCGATCAACATCTATAAATCATAATATTTCCAATGGTGTTTTCATATCCGTATTTGGAGCTCAGAAATCTAGTCAAATATTCCCTGCAATATTAGGCATCATTCTTTAAAAAATGCCAGTGTGTTTTTTATCGCTAACAGGGGGCTCACTTACTTAAACTTGGGCCATTGATCAGAGATCGCTCATCAGAGTGGTAGAAAATATTGGTTCTGAGATGACTCGAAAGGGGAACTACGATGACTATTTATCTAGAAGGTTGGACACGCTATGCAATTTGAGCCGTCAATCTTTCGGGTTCCAGAAAACTATTAATTTTGTGCTTTTAAGCCACAGTCTTGTGGCAAGCCCTTGGGATATTGACTCAACCCCATTTTTGCATGCGACAAAACCCCTTTGGACTGCGACAATCCCCTTTGGGACCGTGACAAGCCCCTTTTCGACTGTGACAAGCCCCTTTTGGACTGCGACAAGACTTGAGGGCTTAATTTTTTCCTTATGCACAAAAGGGCGTAGATTTTCTTGCTACTTCTTAATTCTGCCTTAGGAAAATTCGACTCTGAGTTGCACAAAGGCTCTTGAAGATTAAATTTCTGCTTCTAAATTTCTTGATCTAAACCTTATAACTTTATTCATCCTTCATTTGATTTCAGGAACAAATATTGTACTAACAAAAGCCATGAATCCGCTCAGGCCTTCTACCCCATAGCGACCACCACACATCCCTCAAAACTATATGCGACCACAAACCCCTACGGTCCTTAAAAAAATGATTCCCCACCAAGGAGTCATCAATAATCAACCAGAGCCAGTTCCCCCCCCACAATATCTAGGAAAATATCCCAACCCATGACACACTCAACAAGGGAATCGACTGATCACAACATTCTTCTCACATTATAATAAATACTACTACAAACTCGTAGTCGTTAGTATGACATGCCCCCTGACTCAAATAGGACCACCTCAGACTCACCCCAATTACCAATAGAACAACCTTTGACAATCCCCCATCCTAGCACATAAATAACCACAACACCCACACTAGATCAACACACGGATATAGTCTCATAGATGATCTGGCCCAATCCTCAGCTACTATGTCAGTATTAAAGGTCCTCCAAACATTCCCTTCACAATGAAAGTCCTTACTCTCACAATTGGGGGAATTTGACCCATTAGACACTCATCTTATCACTTTTGATTTGGGTTATGCTGAACCATGCCTTCCCTCATTGATCGCTTTCTAAATCCCTCTCAAAATATGAAACATAATTTTACATCAATGTATCATCGATGAAGGGGAATCTACATGTATTATTTCCAAAATAGTATGGCAACACTTTAGATTACCCAATATTATCACTTCACCCATTATTCTTCGAGCATACGATGTTCACCCATCACAACCTTAAGGCCTCTGCCAGAACGTGCCAGTTGAACTAGGGGGGAAAATGATTCCCATCGAAATTAAATTCATTGATCCTAATTGGATTAAAACATCCTCTTTGGATGTAGCTATATGTACGCCATGAAGGTTTCCGCCTCTTCCATATTTCGCACCATTCTCTTCCCTCACAATGGGAAGATTGTCACCATTGACCAATCAACACACTATGAACCCAATCAATCGAGTCACATAGACACTATCCTCCCTCTCATATGAGCCAGTTCTGAACTCTTTCCTATCATCAAATTCAGACCATGAAATTTTCAAGATCCATCACTTATAGGTTCTTATGAGGGGGCACCCACTCTTACTTTCCCACCTATAGATACCGCTAAATTATGTGTAATCATGTCAGACTCTGTGGAGATCCCAAATGATCCTACTCTTGAAGTATTCATACCCTTGTCCTTCATGGAGGCATAGGTGCCAAAAACAATCCCTGAGGGGGTTACTTCACATTATCCACTAGAAGAACCACCCCTCCAAGCCACCTTGCAAATGGTTGAGCTCTATTTGGAAAATAGTCCCTTATGCCTTAACCCAAATACCATTATTTTACCCACCACCGGGGATCTCAACATATCAGGTTGTTGCTACTCTTACCCTACCAAATATGGTGCTTTTCATCCCTGTTTGGTATCTCACCCCACCATCGATGGTACCAGTCCCATGCATTCCACCTCAACCACATTTTTTCCCTTCACAAGAGATGGTTCAAACGCCAAATCTTCCAATCGGTCACATAGTTGGGGGCAATGATACCAACACTGGGGGCACCAATATAAACAAAATAAGCACCAAGAAGACAAAGGAGTCGACCCTTCCCTCCCAATGTCGGATCTAACCACCGTGCACACTTCGTGCAACTGTTGAACACCTGATGACAATATCTTCCATAACTTACTAGAATTACATAATCTAATACATATCCCCAAGGAATAGCCCTTAATTCCTACATCAATAGTGACACCCATAACAATGGAACCTACGTCATCTCAACATAAGGGTATATGTACCAAACACACATGTGTCATCTACCCATAGTATGGAAATTATACACATCATTGTCCAACTCTCCCTTAGTTCAGAGAGACCCTAGAAGCAATGAACCAAACAAAATTTCCTGCACCCCCACCACTTCTCCCATTACTGAAATCCATTATATTTCCACATCAGTAAATGAATGTATGAGATTCCCTTGAAAATTATGTGATTATATAGACCATTTTACATATATGTTCCCCCTTATTATTGATTCCATGGCTCAACACATGATGTCTCTTCCACACACTCAAACGTCGATTCAAACCCCCCTTCACACAAATGTGAAGTATCTCCACAATAACGTCATCCCACATACCCCTCGATCCCCCACCTTTTACCTTTGTCTCCCTTAGCCATACCTCTCTCACATATATCCAAAGACTTCCTTTCGAACCCACCCAATTCACCTGTAAGTCATGTTCACGAGATTCTTCCTCCCCCCATCATTCATGAGCCACACACATGTATGAACATATGGTTCATTTCATATAGTGAAGAAAAACCCTCCCCTCGCACTGGTCACCTTATCACGGAGTGAAACGATGACCACCCATATACATCTTCTTTGCCTTCCATTGATGACAATATCATCAACAATGAAAATCACACCTGAGACACCACCATGTCCCACCCACCTTCTCAGAACTTTGACGACCCATTATTTTCATTCATCTTCCAATATGATCAAAATATCTTATAGGCCATGACAACACCAGATTTGAATATTTTAACCTTGTACAATTATTTATTGCAAACATATTTTCAATAAAAGAACAAAAAAGATATAATCGAAAATACACACATTACACAAAGATTTTTCCCCTGGAAACCCAAACCGGGAAAACCAACTTCTTCTATATTCATTCACACACACATTTTTTACAATACAATATACATATAGGATCTAGCAGCATCCAAAAACCTAATCCAATGACCTAGATTTAGTCAAAAACCTTAATTCCTTAACTGGAAATAAAAAACCATCATTGAAAAACAATGTGCCAAAAAAAACATGACCTAGATTTAGTCAAAAACCTTAATTCCTAAACCGAAAATAGAAACCACTAAACAATGCGCTAAAACACCTAAAATGGATAAGAAAGTAAACAGACGATGGTTTTGATATATATATATATATATATATATATATATAGAGTATATATGGTTTCTTTGTCGTATTTATTGACATTCGGGGTGCTACCTCCGAATTTCATGTATGGGGGCACTCCACCCCCTCTAACTTCCAGGGGCCTAGTGCCTCTTACCCCTTTAAGTGCCCAGTTCAATGTAGACACTATTTCTAGTCATGAAAACAATATATAAATAAGCATATCCATGTAACATTCCTCCCACTTGTTGTTTTCTTTGCATATAGGTTACATGTGGTTACATAAGCAACAATCTATAGGGTAGTAATTCTAGATAGTCTACAATCTCAAGAGAAATTCTCGCCATGCTCATAGTTGTTTTTAATGAATTTGCAACATTCTCTTCTGTTGCATCCACCTCTCTAATAACAACACACCTCTTTCTTCTTAAATCCATGTTCCCCCCAAGCAGTGCTGATATTTAAACATCAATACACTGTCTCTTTGAATGATAAGTTGTGTTCTTTTCTAGAAACATTGTGATTTTACTATCACAATATATTTTAATAGATCTCTACTCAAACTCAATCCCTAAACATAATCAATGCAACCATAATGCTTCTTTTCTTCCATAAGTGGCTGCCATGTATTCAACTTCTATGTAGTTTAAAGTGCCACTACAAACTATCTTTTTCTCATCCAACCTGTTTCTCCCCAAATAAGTTAAAACACATACCTCGCTTTTGTAGATATTTCAACATTTATCCATATTTCCAAAATTTCAATATGCATCCAAAGTTGTATGTATATCACAAATCAGGTCCTAAATGGTACAACAGAACATACGTCTGAGTCCTATAACCACCCCTGTCTCTATCTTGGGTGAGACTTTACCTGCTTTGTAAGCAAGGCATGAAGGGTTGGCTTTTTGTACTCTTTGTAGTGTTGAACCTCGGTCTCCAAGTGCCAACAAAATGGTTCTATTGCCGTGCGATGTGAAATTGTGATTGTTAGAAACTAAGAAAGAGGAAGCTTTGTGCAAAAGATCTGAAATTAAAACGAGTGCATATAGATCTGTGTCTCTAGTGCATGATTCTCACTTGATCTCAGAAAGATTTCAGTGCCAACAAAGAAGAAGTTAGGATCTATAGAAAAGGTGGATCTCAAAGCTTTGTAACTCCAAGAAAAGTGAAAGCTCCTCATTGAAATATGTAAGATCTAAAAGCTTTGTGCCCCGAGAAAGGTAAAAGTGAGAATAATTGAAAAAATCTTAGGATCTAAAAGCTTTTGCTCAAAAAGTAAGATATGGAAATTTTCTTGCCTCTAGAGTATAATTTTAGACTGAGGTTTTTCTTTCCTAGTTTTAAAGTTGAAGGAATAGGATGAGTTAGTTTTATATGAGTAGATCTAACAAGAATATTGAAAGATTTGTTATACCTATGTATAGAAAGTATGTTTGGACTAAAAAAATGGATGATCCTAGAAAGAATGGTTGCAAAGTTAGCTACCAAGGATCCCAAAGTGTGTGTGATAGACGGTCAGATCATTTAGAATGCGAGAGATGAACCTCCTGCTATAGCAGAAGACCAAGAGCACATGAGGCGAAATGCCCCGGAAGAATTTCCTAGTGGCCTCCTGTGGGCTAGAAGTTGAAGTGTTGATTTTAGAATTACCCAGTTTTGAAGGAGAACATCCCTGAAATGAGAACCCTGTAAGGAAACGAAAAGGAAGAACCTAATAAGAATCAGAGAGTGGATACAAATAAAGAAACTGGAATGAATCTCACCACATGTCGATTATCGTGGGATCTTTCAAAGAGAAGAAACACTTTAAAGTGCAGTTGTAATTTCCTGAGACCTGTTCTCGATGAAAACTGTATATGGAATACATGGCACTGGGAAGCTTTAGGGAAGGCCCGCAGATCCCTTCACTAGAGTGGGGAATGCCTGGCTCTAAAAGCAGTGCTTAGTAACCTATGGAAAGTCGCTTTCATACCCATGACCAGTCGGAACTTCGGACAAGAAGGTTTTGAGATTATTAATTCTCTTTTGAACAGAAACTGTCAAAGTGAGGAAACCTTGACTGATAGAGATCAAGCCACCAAAAGCAAATAAATGTTTCGGAACAGAAGAAGAAAGAGTTAAAATACTTTGTTCAAAGGATCAAAGGTGACTTACCTTAGTGTTTAAATAGCTTATTCATGATATTTGACACAGCATCCAATGCCTAAGTCATGGTACCACTAGAGGATCCCCATGAGATTGAATTACCTACCCCAATAATATAAGAAGTGACACGCAAACTCGTGTCACTCTACCAATTTAACCAGAATGCAAGAAGAAAATAATCAATGAAAAAAGCACACCGATAGAAGCTCACCTGCCACAGCACATTTTGGTGTACCACAGAGGTTCTAGAGGATGTCTCCCAGGTACCAATTTGTTTCGCCTGGATGAATGGGATTACATGCACTTCACCATGACGTAAGTAATATAATAATAGGACCAATATAACGATCTAATTCCAATCTGGTGGAAAAAAAATAAATAAAGATTCGTTATCAGACCATTGGACCACGCTATAACAGAAAGAACGGAGTAAATGAAGCCTTCATATCCATTGAAAGCGATCCGTTATAGAAGTTATTCATTTTATCCTGTCAAGGCCATGCAACAAGAGAACACTTTTGCTAATTGAGAAAATGAGCTCACAACCTTGATTTAGATTGCCCAGTGATCACTATGCATTTTCCCATATTCCCCATTAGTGCCTACAGCACATTTTGAAAACCCCGAGATCCATCCTGAAGGCCAAGAGTGTCCGAAGATCTCACCGTTGAAGAAGAAACTGTGACAAAATTTTTGATCAACTTAATGGATGAAAGAACTTTTGGGGCTTAGAAATGTCCTATTCTCATGCACCTTTCCCTTCATCATCATTCCCCACATTTCATTGCCCCATTAACCTTTCACTATATCATTTCCATAAATAATGCGGGTTTCAATTCATTGTCTCCACTCTTATTCATATTTTAGTATTTAAAAGGAATTTGTGATTAAGTGTTAGAAAATCAACATTTTTTCATATATATCTCAAATATGTGTGATTCTTTGTAATGTAGGAATATGAGAAGGATTAATTCAAAAGACTTCTCAAATACTTCCCCCACACAGCAGAACCAAATATCAATATAGCATAGAAAAACCCTAAAAAAAGTACTCAACTTTGGAAAAGAGAGATAATTCTTAGATAATAAGCCTTCGAGGGGAACCTTACCCCACCCTAAAATGTTCAAGTACAAGATGATTCAAATGAAAATTTCTCCTTGGTATATAGGAGACTAGAGGTATAATTACAACCAATGGCCTAAAGCTGACATAAATAAAATACTTAATATAATACATTCCAATTAAGGGTGGTAATGAGCCAACATTAGGCTTAACATGCCCTCCCCTGAGACAAGTGTTTTCCGCACGATTTAGTAACTCGATGCTTTGTATAAAAGACTCATCTCCCAAGGGGAATCTTCAGCCGAAATTTTCCTCCATTTAATGAGAGAGATACCTAAAATGGATCTATTCCTCAGCTGCAGAATTATTATGTCAATGATATCTCCATGGTCCAATATGATTTTTCATTCCTCATAATGTTCTGGAAAGGCGCTTTGGAAACTAGGACATTGTCACCTATAACCTTCTAAGCTGAAACATGGAAAACCTGGGTGTACCTCGTGAAGATGCGTGCAACTCCAATTTGTAGGTGCCATAGTACCTTAATCTTTGCAACACCCTATAAGGGCTATAGTACTTTGGTGATAATTTAATAATCTCTTGGCTTGCTTGAGGGACATTTTTTTTTTTTGTATGGTTGTAGTCTTAAATAATCTAATCCCCCACTTCAAAACCTCTTTCACTACAATTTTGATCTACTTGTTGTTTCATGCAAGCATTTTGTGCCATGGTCAGGTTGTCCTTAAGATTTGGAGAATTTGTTGTTGATTCTCGATGTGATTCCTCAACGCTTTTGAACCTTAGATTTTCTTTAGAGTAAGAAGTGATGGAAGGAGGGTGGTATCCATAAAGTGCCATAAATGGTGTCATTTTTTGTTGCGTGATGAAAGGAAGTAAGTTATACCACCATCTCGCCAAGGGTAACCATTTGAACCATTATGCTTGTTTATCGAGACAAAGCAATGAAGGTAGCCTCTAGACATTTGTTCAATTATCCGTAAGATTGATCTTATTTCATTTTCCTAAGAAATTGATAGTCCCTCCATCCGCAACCATTACTTCTTGGAAACCTCGGGTGCCAACATACAGCAATTGAGATCTTTGGCTAATTTACAAAGAATGCACTATGAGTAATCAATTAGGACTATTAACTTTTTCTTTTGATGTGTCCTTCGACTTTGAGGGTTGAGGAGTGCTAATTCCACGCCAATGGCATTACACTCCATATTGTGGGAGGCCAACCTTCTAATGAAATTGCTTCTACATTTTCATCTTGAGATGGTTGTTCTGTTCTCTTCTTCCTCCTCTTCTCACAATCTACATGTATACACACTTTCCCCTCACCTTGTTTATGTCCCTTACTGTACTTTTGTTGTCACAATTAAAGCATAAACCTTTTCCCCTTTTCTTCCTCCAATTGTTGAGGTGTCAACCTTGTGGTTGAGGTGTTTTAGAAGAAGGAGCATTGTTCTCCTTATAGATGTTAGGGATTGGTCCCTTCTAGTAGCCATAGCCATATTTTACTTTCAACATTTCTTGCCACCTTAAATGCATTCTCCAAATGATTTGGGTTCCCAAAGGCAAACCTCATGTTGAATGTTATTATCCCTTAAATTTCCTAAGTGAATACATCATCAAGTGCTCATCCGGAATATTACATACCTTTTATATTCAATCTTTGGAAGTTCTAAATGTGCTCCTCAACTGAACCCTTTCTTCTTGAGATTTATCAATTGGCTAAAGAAGGTATTGTCTCTTGTATCCCTCATAGTGTGCTATCATTTCTTCCATGAAAATTGTCCAAGGAACGAGTGATTTTATAGAATAAAGCCATTGATACCATATAAATTGATTAGGGTTCTAAATATAAAAGAAGTAAATTACCTTTTGTGTATATGTGGCACATTATGGAGATCAAATAATTGCTCCATCTGAAGTGGTTCCATGATTGGTCCCTTGCCATCAAACTTCCCTCATATCAATCTTAGGAACACATGGTTGGTCTTCAAACCAAAGTTGAGTTTCTCCATTCTGATTCACCTTCCATCATCCCACATGAATTTCATGGGATGCATTTTCACCAGTGTCTTTCTATTACAAAAATTTTCAATACTCCATGATCTCCCCTTTAAACCCTACATCATCTCTTGTATTTCATATTTTGTAACCACTTTGTAATCATTTATGTCCCCACATTACTTATTCACCTTCATCAAGAGTCCAAGTAGGATTTTCCTGAGGCTTAGTTGGTGTAGAAGTTCCCTTTGGATGGCATGTTACTAAGTATCACCTTTGAACCTTGATTTTGAGGTGGTTCTTAAGGACAATATTTCTTCTGTTGTATCTCCCAAGTTTCTGCCCCTTCGGGTAGGAAAATTTATTTTATGTAGTTCTATAATATTTCTTCTATGCAATGCCAAAGGTCTGACCAAAATTAGATGTGCCAGTTGGAATTTACGATAACTTCCCCTCAACTTGCGGATTTTTGGCCTTCCAGGAGATGTCACTTGTATATGTGGCCCCACACAAACTAAATTGATATAAAATTTAAAACTCTCACCTGGAAATACTAAAGACCTGGCCCAAGGGATCCACGCAACCACTCCCACTCCACTCATACTCTAGGAAGAAGGTTCGCTAATTGTTTTACCTAGAACACCTTCTTGAGAATAATCATAGGACTAGTCGACAATTCCATCTTGTGTATACAAATTTAAGATGACCCGTAAGCTGAAATTTCATCACATGCCTTACTAATTTATTTAAATGTCCTCCAGAGTGTAGGGTCCAAACATTACAAAAAAAATTTTAAATAAAAATTCTGCAATGACTAGCCAGATGATTCCAAAACCCTATCTCTTGTATAGGGGTATATATCTGAAATTATAAGGCCTCTAGAGCTGAATTTTAACCCAACGTACCTTGATCCACAGTTCGATAAATATATTCCAAGCTGTTTCTTTTGAAACATTGTAGAAAAAAAATTCTATAGCTTAAAATCTAAGGTGTCTCGATGGAAAATGGAAACCTTCAAGACCTTGAGCTTCCTCATACCATATGTTAAGAACCAAATATCACTTAGCATAGAAACCCCAAAAAAGTAAATGTAACACCTTGAAAAAGAGAGATAATTTCTGATAATAGGTCTCTTCGGCAAAACTCCTAATCTCTCAATTTAAATGTTCAAGTACAAGATATCTGTAAATGAAAATGTCTTCCTAGTATATATAGGAGACTAGGAGGTATGACTCATAACCAATGGCTCCAAAGCCGATATAAACAAAATAACATTACTAATATAATATGCCCCACTAAGGGGTAATGAGCCAATGTTAGGCTTAAATAAACTATCAAGGATTTGAGGAGATAATTCAACCCCATTCCAAGGAGAAGATCATGGAGATTTTGGTTGGAATATCTTATCCAAAACATATGAGATATGTGTGAGGATTTGACAAGGGATTATATTTTGTAATAATGGGAAATAGGTTGAGAGAAAAGTGGATCTGTAATAATGAGATGGTTATCTTATCTTCAAGGCTCTCATGTATAAAAGAGAGTGCTCTCTCTTCATGAGGATTCAAGTGGAAGAGAAATTAGGATGTAATTAGAGTTATTTGAGTAGTCATTAATGGTAGTCATAAGGATTAGAAAGAGAAAGGGATTCTTATCTTTGATTCATGGTTTTGGTTTTCATGATTTCATTATTCTGTTATGAAGATTGATTTTATTATTGAATGTAAGATTGATTCATTGGTGAGAGCTCTCATATGTTGTTATGCCATTCAACTCTTCACTTGTTGTATCTGCTTTTCCTTCATGTAGTTCTCCATTTCTAGATTAATTTCATTTACGCAATTTCCCATTCCTAGATTAATTTCATTTACACAACTAGATTAATGATTTTGTTTCATTCGTGTGCTAGCTTAATGATTCTATTTCATTCGTGTGTTAGATTAATGATTATATTTCAGTCGTGTGCTAGATTAATGATTCAATTTTAGTTGTAGCTTAAACATTAGATTAGATTAGTCTCGCTTCAATCTTGAATATACTTTGCATGTGCTTCGTCAGTTTACGAACCCCGGGTTGACAAATTAGATAGTTGGGCAAGTACTACAAATCAATTAATACAACATCATTTTGGCCCAATATAATGATTGGCGTTCCCTTGTCACATTTTTTTTTCCTTTTGCTATTCATTTGAATGGAACGATTGTTGTTCCTTTTGTTGTTCATTTGAATGAAATGATTGATGTTCCTTTTATTACAATTGATGTCCCTTTGCAGGGGTCACATCTCTGGAGGACAGGTATTGAAAACGGAAGGTAAGTAGGCGACAAGTAAAACACTTGTGTCAGCGCCTACCTTTGGATGATGCATAAAGGTTATATTTTAATACATCTTTAGAGCCCAAAAAGAACCATGTCACTAAGAGGACTATCTACAGGTGTATAGGCATCATCGACGTGAGGAGTACAAGCCTCCCCGTCGACTTCTCGATCCGGCCCATCTTGACCAACCGACGGAAAGAGAACTAAGCATAGAGACAATCTTGCGAACGCTAGACTGATTCCTAGCATTCTGCCTACTTATCTACCACCTCTGACCAGCGCCATCACTCGTGACAGTGTGCACCGTGACTTTGAGTATGCTTTGATCACTGTGTACCTTCCAAAATAAGTGCACACAGTTCGTGCCAACCAGGATAAGCTCACCACGTTGAAGTTTAGTGACTTCAACTTCAGTGACAGAAAGGCTTACAGTATGCTCGCCCCTCATAAATATTTGAAGCGAACCAAAGGAAAGAACTCCAAGATCATCACTCAACCATGGACCCACAACCTCGCACAGTCAAACATACTCAATGTAATGAAGATTCCTCACTTCAGGAGGCATCAAGAAGTGAACACATGTGTCAAGTTGCTGTTGTCTTGCTATCACAGAGGATACTTATGGTTGAACTGCCGCATCATAGTGGATTCGACTTTGATCAATCGGATCACAAGGTTAAGCATGCAGGGCGCCGACCCACATAATTTTTACCCCGACAAGACTATGGATCACGCTCTTGCACAGAAGATAAAGGATATGTATGGAGATGTCAAGAAGGGCACATGAGGCTACAATGTAGCCTCTATCCAGAGCAGCGCAGTGCACCTTGCCTATCAGCTGATCACAGGCAAGCTAGTTCGCAAGAACCGACCGACCCAAGTGACCGGATTTGTGGTAGACCTCGCAGGGAAGTGCGCGGAGGGCCTACATATGAATTGGACCAAATACTTGGTGAACCAACTAGAAATAGACTGTAGGGAAGTGAAAGACTAAGGTTATGAGTTCCAGTTTAGTTGGCTTCTTATATTAATCACTTTCATCGCATGGGAGATGCCAGAAGGTGAAACCTTCTCGGATGTCGAGCCCTTTGAGCCATTGGCCGTGAAGTTTAGGACACTGTGGTACTCCATTGACATGAACAAGCAGTGGTAGTTCAATGTCATTTTCCACACTTATTACAACCAACTAAAGATCACAATCCAAGCTACGCCTCACATCACCCCGAACACACTTCACATGTTTAGGCCATTGATGAAATTCAACGTGGACTGCCACTTCATCTACATCACACCATGCACTGATGAGCATTGCCAACAGTTGCAGTCCTACTACAAACTAATAGAGGAAGACTTAGAATAGATTACTAAGGAGTGTTCGATAGACCTCCTCATCCTAGCTGACCCCGCGAAGCTCTCTGATGTGGATAGTCCAGAAGCCGTGAATGATACACTTAGAAAGAGGAATACCAAGAAGAATAAAGAAGCCCAGGATGTCCATAGCACTTCATCATAGACTCCCTCTATCTCAACTGAGTGTGGAGGTGATGGAGAAGAGATATATGGCACCGAAGTCAAACAAAAGAAGGAAGAGGTCACACCGCCAAGAGATGAAGATGATCCCTCAAAGAAAAGGAAGGTTTCCCCTTTGAAACCCTCTTCAAGGAAGAAAATGAAATAAAATTGAACCAAGTTTGAGACCACCCTAACCTCAGATGACTTAGACTTCATTTTCATTGCACTGAACGATGCCTCGCTGGAGATAGTAGAGAAGAAGGAAGCTAATAAGGAGGAGATGTTTAGTCAGATCAAGGTCAAATTTCAAGAAGTGCAGCAGGCACTACAGTCCAGCCGCGCAGTATCCACTGTGCCCCTGACAGCATGAACACCTAAAATGGGATATGAGCCAGCTCAACTCCACTAGATTGTTGATACGGTCTAAGCTTGCCTTCAACGAGCATAGGAGGAAACAACACAAGCCACCCAGGCTTTGGCACAAGCATAGGGAGCTATGATAGAACAACATAGTAATGCATAATGAGAGAAGCTTGCTATGCAAGAAAAGTTTGATGAAGAGAAAGAAGAGCTACAAGAAAGCAAGGAAACATTGCTCACTGAGCAACTTGAATTTAAGGAAAGGGTCAACAAAGCACTTCACTCTATGAAAATCATTGAAGTCCAGACCGAGGACCAAGTTCCACAGTAGGTGGCACAATTGGAAGAGGTAATCCAGAAGCTACAATAGTGCATCGCAGATCTAGAACTCAACGTTGTACCCAAAACCCCTCAGGAGATAAGAGACTAGCAAGAAAAAACTGCTCACAACGTAGTTGGCAAATTAAAATCTCTTGCCTTGGAGTGGAAGAAGCTAAGTAATCAGAGCGCCCAGACATACGAAAACCTTACATAGAATCCACAATTGTAGATGCTGGAGTCACAGCTCCAAGAAGAAAAACAACATGTGGATACACTACAGGTACAAGTAAAGGCCCTGTCAGCTGTAGACAAGATGAAGAGATCGCATGAACAACACACAACTCAACAATAGGTTCATATGATCGAGATCGAGATCCAAGGAGCAGAGCTTGAACATCTCGTCCTCTTAGTAGAGCAACGCTTGGAAGGAATGGTGAATGACGCACTGATCCATGAGTTCATCGAGAAAGAGGCTACAACAAAGAAGCAAGTCGAAGTAGCTCAAGGAATTTGAGGTAGACTTGGTCATATCGAAGTGACTCGGGACGAGTCACAGGTGAGTGTTGGGGGCCTGTTGGCCCTTGACCAAGTTTTGGAAGTTTCTTGGTCATGTTGAACTATTTTGGGACTTCAATAGCATGTCGAAGGAGGAGAGTAAAATGAAATAGAGATCATGGGATCTCAACCCCCTTTTGGGCACCTTTTTGGGGTTTTGGGATAATGTAATGGGAAAGGGATGTCAGCCCATGGGTTTACCCATGCTAAGGCCCACTTTTGTAATATATAAATAAGTAGCTAGGCAATGTAAGAAGGGTCGATGAGCTAAGTGCTAGAGTAATGAATGAGCTAAGTGCTAGACCCAAGTGATGTGAATGTATGCTAAGTGCAAGTAGGGTTTTGGATGCTTTGTGCATGATTGTAAGAGGCTTGTAGGGTCGAGTGAAAGTGGTTGTGATAGATCATGAAGGGTTCAGTGTTGTAACATGAGGAAGAAGGATCTAGCGGGCTGTGCAGATATTCTGTCCTGTGCGGAGTAAGGATTGTTGAGGCTCGGTGCTGTAACTTCTTGACTAAAATAATAAAGAAGAAGAGTTGGTGGACGTAGCCCTAGGGTGGGGGTGAACCATGTAAACCTTGTGTCATCTTGTTTTGTGCCTTATCTTTGTATGTTCATATGTTATATGATGAGTACTTGATAGATATATCTGATGATGCTTAGTGCTAATGATGCGTAGATTGTTAGATCTGATCTATATGTATGTGCTAAGTTCCTAATCTATTATATCTGGATAATCTGTTGATGCTAAGTGCTTAAATATGGTAAGATCTCTGTGAAGGATGTGAATCTTTGTTTTACCGACGAAGTAGATAATGATTGCATGTTAAATAACTAAAGGTGTTGAACACTTTATTAAGTAGTATAATCACATATTTGTATCCCAGCTAAGGTTGCAGACACTTGAGTCCTGCAACCACCCCTGCCTCTACCTCGGGTGGGACTTCATCTGCTTCGTAGGTGTTGCCAAAAAGGTCGGTAGTTAGGGTTTTGTTGGTGCGCTCTTGTAGTGTTGAACCCTGGGTTTGCCCCTATGCCAACAACCAACGTTCTTGTAGTTGTAGTACCTAGATCCACCACGACCCACTAATCTCTTTCTACCAACAAATATTCCATATTGAGCTTCTACAACTGAAAACTTTTCCCATTAAATTTCTCGATCTCTATTTTAGAACTGCTCGCCATTTTTCTTCACTTGAAGAATCAATACTGCAGATATCCCACTATAACAAGGCTTATCATAGTCCCATGCCAAACTCTTGACCACAAAGGCGTCGCCTTGAATCCAATAATTTCTCTAATACCAAATGAAGATTTTAACCTTGTACAATTATTTACTACAAACATATTTTCAATAAAATAACAAAAAAGATACAATGGAAGATAGACACATTACACATAGATTTTTCCTCTAGAAACCCAAACCAGGAAAACCAATGTATTCTATATTCATTCATACATATATTGTTTACAATACAATATACATATAGGAACTAGAGAAATCCAAAAACCTAATCCAATGACCTAGATTAGTGAACAACCCTAATTCCTTAACCAAAAATAGAAAACCATCGGTGAAAAACCATGTGCTGAAGAACTATCCAAAAATGAACATGAAAACTAAGGACCACCCAAAAATGGACACAAAAAATGAGGAATTTTTTTTTTAGGCGTGCTAGCCCCAAACCCCTACAACTCCCCCTCTTACCCCCATGCATGCCCAGTGCAATGTAGACACTTTTTCTAGTCATGCAAATAATATAACACATAACCAAGAAGATTGTCCTTGGGATGCCATGCATCACAGATATTTCTTCTTAGCACATGAAGCATTTTAACCCTGCATAGACACTAAAGTATACGAAATTGAAACCAAATATTTTATTCCCTAGGGACATGTGAATTGGCTCAAAAACCCAACCCCCGCACGTGGCGCTTTTGAAGAAGGGAATATGACCAACATGTATCCTACCGTCAAAATAAACATTTTAATCAAAATTGGCGTAATTGAAGAAATCACCATCGACATTGCATGTTCTTATGAAGATATCACTATTTACAAGTCTTTTTTTCAGGAATTTTGGGACGTTTTTGCATGGTCATACACATAAATTCACAGATTATATCCAACCAATGTTGAACATCACATCGACACATAGCCTGATGTTGCTCCCATTCATCAAAATAAATGAACTTTCCACCCTTCAAAGGCCATGTCTATCAAAGTCGAGATAGATAAATTATGTTCTACTGGGTTCATTTACCCCATTGCATACACATCTTAGGTCTCGAACCTTGTTTTAGTCAATAAAAAGAAGGGAAATACTCGGGTTTGTACCAAATTCTAAGACCTTAATCAGGCATGTCCCAAGGAAAATTTCCCAACACCCTTCATCGATCAAGTAATTGATTCCTATGCTAGACATGAATTCATTTCACTAATGGATGGATTCTCCAGCTACAATCAAATTCAAATATTCCATATAGACCAATACAAGACTAGATTCACTACCCCATGGGGCACCTTCTCCTTTCGTGTCATTCCCTTTGGGATAAAAAATGCGGGTGCCACTTTACTGTGAACCATGGCATAAAATTTCCATGATCTCTCCCATATCATCCTCGCTTACTTATATGATCTCACTGCTCTCTACAAGATATGATCACAATGCTTAGAGGACTTATGACTTGTCTTTCAATGATGTCACAAGTGCAACATTCGATTGAATCCCCTCAAATGTGTTTTTTTCATCATAGTTGGATACATGTTGGGTTTCATCATTTCCCAACAAGGAATCATCGTGGATCCCATAAAAGTCCAAGTATTCAACGAAATTCCTACCCAAAGATCTTGCACCAACTACAAAGCCTCTAAGGGAAGGTTGATTTCCTACGACACTTCTTTTTTTACTATGCATTCCTCCCTCACAACTTCTTTTGCTTAGTACAATGTGACATCCCATTCCATTGGGATCAACATTCCCAAGTTTATTTTGACTCCCTCAAAGAAGCTCTTAATAAAATACCCCTAATCAGTCCCCCAGACTTCAATAGGGATTACATCCTATATCTCTCTACTTTAGAGGTATCAGTCACATGAGTGATAGTTCAAGTATGCGATGACCAATGTGAACATGTCATTTACTACATAAGAAAAAAACTATCTGAGCCACTTCTGAATTTCAATCACGAAGAGAAGTTATCCCCAATTTTCATCCTTGTAGTCCAAAAATTGCGCCACTATATCTTGCTTCAAATTACCAAGGTTGTTGAAGATTCTAATCCAATGCAATACCTACTTAGTAGGCACCATATTAATGGAAATTTTTCTCTATGGATTTTCATCCTCTTATAATATGATCCAGTGTTCAAAAATACCAAGAGAAATAAATCCCTCATCCTCACAGAGCTGATTGCAGACCTCCCATCAAATTTAACCGACATCCCAGTGACCGAGAACTTCCTAGATGAACATTTATTCTTGATTTCATCCAATGACCCATGGTATGAAGACATTCTCATATATCTTCATATGAAAAAATTTGGCCCTCTTAGGAGATGTACTTTATTTTAAAGGGGAAGACACTATTCTCTGTTGTTTCCTCACTATTGAAGAGGTAAAAAAATTCCTAAATGACTTCCATAGTGGCACATGCGAGGGTCATCTCTCTAGTATGTCCACAACACATAAAATGGTTTGGGCTGGTTATTTTTGGCCTACCTTATTTTACGACTTCATCCACACTGTTAAGTGTTGTGACAAATGTCAACTATACATACCCAAATCCCAAGAACCACCCTTTCCCCTCCATCCAGTCATTACGACGAGCCACTTTTGAAAATGGGGTATTGATTTCATGACTTACAACCCCCATCCAACTATGGGCACAAATATATCATAGTCGATGTTGACTACTTCACCAAATGGGCAGAATCCATGCCAACATTCAATAATATGACATACACTACAACCCACTTCTTCTTCAACCATGTCACTACCCATTTTGTATTTCCCCTCCAACTGGTGTCTGGCCATGGTAAATATTTTGAAAATGAAGTTTTCACTGAGTTATCTACCAAGCTAGGGATTACTCATGATTTCACTTCACCATACTATCCACAATTGAATGGGAAAGTTGACGTTGTCAACAAAGTCCTAAAAACCATGCTCTAGCGCAATATGGATAAACACAAAACTAACTGGCACCATATGGTATTTTCATCATTATGGGAATATTGCACTGCAGTCAAAACTACTACTAGATTCACACCATCTCATCTAGTTCATGGAGTCAAAACTATCCTTCCCATTAAATGAAAAATCCCCACATTGCACACTGCAATCGAGCTCTTTCCAAACAAAACTCTGATGGAGCAACAATTGCTCAAACTTGAATCCCTAGATTAGGATCGATGCTCCTCTTTGCAAAACAATGAAGCAACCAAAAACCATTCCAAGGAGGTCTTTGACTGCCAAGTGAACCTTCGATCATTCAAATAAGGCGATTTAATGTTGGCCTATGACATCACCCATGACACCTTAGGCCATGGTAAATTTGAGTTGCTTTGGTGGGAGACCAAATTCATCATTTTCCATTGTCTCATGAAGGGTGCCTACATCCCGGGTCACCCTGAGGGAGTTACCCTCAAAGACCCTGTCAATGGGTTATACTTGAAGACGTTTTACCCTTAAGCGTAGCCACCCTACCTTAGGCTCTTCTTGTATTTTCTTAGTGTTTTTAGTCTCTTTTTTTTACAAAAAAACCCTCCAAGCAGGGATGATTTTAAGGATGTAAATTTATATTAAAATGTAGAAACACAGGATCATCTTACAATTCCTTAATATGCAAAATGTAAAATCTTTGGCGATAGTTTTGTAAAAATATTCAAATTTCTAATGATTTTATATAGTTTCTATAATTTTTTGGTGATTTCTATGGTAAAATAATTTTATTCCATGGAATTTGGGCGAATTGGTTTTAGAAAAAATGGAAATTGGCGAATTGTTTTTTGGGAAAAACCATGGAAAATTAGCCCAATTACGAAATTTAGCCCATAAAATCATCTATGCCTCCAAGACATATGTATGATCCTTTGTCATTGTTTTTGACATATGATTTTTCCATCTATTTACCACATTAGGTATGTCGATGTTTTCAATCATTGGAGTTGGAATTTTACTTCGGCAGCTTGGGGCATTTACACCTCAGAACATGTATTACTCTCCTCCAGTGGTATATTCCTCCAACCCGCTACCAATAACCAAGCTTAGTATGTTGTTGTAATTGGTCTCCTCATGAAGTCCAGTCACTGCCATATTTGACGTTCGTCACCTAAGCATCCTCCTAGATTTATAGTTCATTGTCCCACAGTTGAATAATGTGTATCGAGTCTGTGATCCATGCTTATTTCGAAAATACTTGCAAGTGATATTACTATCTCGGAATTTTTAATCTATCACATTCACACATATTCCTAGATTTGAAACTGAGTTGCAGATACCATGGTTAATCAAGTGCTAGGTTAGCATTCATCACATTAGATTACACATTTATGTTCAACATAATTCATCCACATAAACATCAAAATAAGTACCAAACCACAAATCACATAACACATATGCACAAAACAAAAACATCATCCAAAAATATATCCATGTATATATGTAATTGTGCCATAATGTTTCGACAAAAATATACACAATCTCTGGCCCACTGTCATATTCCAATCCTAACCACTGTTCTCAAAATATACAAAATGGGAGCCTCAACTCCTATCCATAATACAAAAAATGTGGTCCATGCCCATACAATCCAGTACTATCACCTATGGTGCCCCTAACTCTAAAAAGTCACATGTTGGTGGGTTCGTTGGTGGACCCCGACCAGTTATGAAAACTCCCTCTATCCCAGCTGGGGGCACTACCTCTGGGGAAAAACACCCCATCACCATGGAACCATCCACTACAACATGACGCACCAAGGATCCCCACTCATGATGTCCCCCTATGCACTGCTCCAAGATCCAATCATCATAGATATGGGGCCATCGATTCTCAGGCATCCCCTCTAACATTTCCTCAAATCGTTGCTATAAATCATCCATATCACACACAAAAGTGGCTACTTAATCCTTGGATAAGGCATCAACATGACCAATAGTAGGATCATCATACCAATGACTCATCCTCGCCCTACCCACCCTGTCTCGCATATCCTCCCTCTTTGTTCACAAAAAATCATCCTCCCATCCGTTTGGTCCCACATATGCAAAAAAACATACACAACCCATCTATTTTTAATTTACCAATCAAAGTGCAGGAACTAAAACAAATAGAAAATTCCATGAGAATACAAACATACCTTGATGATACCATACCTCCCTAGGAGGAAACCACATCTTAGGATCATGATGGAAGTCCATCTTCGAATAGGGGAAATCTAATATAACCTAAAGGGTCTTCTACCAGATCCCCTCAAACTCCTCAGTGAAATATGTCCCACCCTCTCCCCCACCATGTCAGGCCAATATGAGAGACCACCTCTGCAGCCATGTCTCTCATGCATCGGGTGGGTCCAAAATCACCCATGGTCACAATATGATCACCCTCTCTATGATGAAGCTACATACAACAAACCCAAATGTGAATTCTCCCACTTGTGCCATAATGGAGTGGTATAGCTGAGATATTATAGAATCATGCATCACTCGTGCCCATTCGAACATCTTTCCATATAGTGCTCTCTCCACTATCACCATATGTTCCCCTGAGATCCATTGTGTCCCCAGATACCCAAATATCCTCACAATAAGGGCACAAAATACTCGCATCCGCAATGAGTCAATAATACCTATCCTAATGGACCCTCCTATCAAAGGATCATTAACTGAGAAATGCCACCAAGCCATAGTAGCCACCATCTTCCCCATAGGTATTCGAGGCTATGCCTTAAGCTCAATACTTCGAAAACAGAGCCCAGTAATAAAAGACAAGTCAATATCTATGGAAAAGTGGATCTCTTTCCCTCACACCATGAAGGCTTGTAAATCTCATCTTTGCATCCCAATCAAAAACCATATAAAACTCTCATGTTTCATCACAGGGGCAGAGTTAAAAAAAATTAGTAGGCCTGCATGGGCCAATCTACGCTGAATATGGGCATCGTCACCCACCTCTCTATGGAGAGACTCCCAGTCCCTCTCTCTCCAGTGAATGACTATGTTGTACACTCAGTATTACATCCAAACACAAGTATTAACTTATCCAACATCATCTAAATTCACAAACAAGACAAATTCCCCTATCTATGTGACTGATCCCTCAAGAGTCGCGCACAATTGTGCACCTATCTCATAGACATACACACAGGTCCATGCAATTTTCCATTTTATATCTATGTAGAGGTGGTGCAACTTTTCACTCCACAGTCACCCTGGAGTGAGCGACTATTTCTCTACAGTCGCACAGTCCTGTGCGACTGTCCATTCAACAACCAGGAATTCTTGCATGAAAGAAATTATCTAAGTCGCACACATTGTGCGTGACTGGGGAAATTTCTTGTGCGCAGAGTGCATGGAATATCAAATTATACCCATGTAGAGATGTGCAGGTATAAATTGATACCCCACACAGTCCCCCTCATTAAGGAATAAAAATGGTCGTATGGCCACCCATACGACACCCATCCCAAAAACATGAAAAATAAAAAATTGTAGAAGGACTAGACCACTCACCCGTCTCTATCACAAGCCGAATATAACATCCCACGACCTTGTACCACTTGTAAAGGCTCACACCAAGATAGTGGGAAGTCAACTTGTGCAAGTATAAATGAGGTGGCATTGTGGGCCCCATGCCCATATATACACCCCCTACCCAAACTTCCAACCTTTCGTTCTGGATCCCAAGAGCTCCATTTTTCACGATGTTCACAGAACAATGAGATTGATTCTACCATCTACACATTTGTATCATCGATTATGTATTTTCTTATGACAACCCAAGGAGACACCTCCTAGCCCCGGTCGTACGTATGTAGACTCATTATCATCATTATCAAATAACTGTCATATGTTTTTTATCATCAGGTATTTTTCATGTTGGGTACTTGGTTTTTGTGTGTGTAGGTTTTTGTTACAAAGATATACATCCCATTCCTTCTCGACCATCCTATGCCCCATTTAGGTATATGTTCAACAATGGCATGCCATCAATCACTTTGCAAATAATTTCATATCCTATTCACACCCTCTGACATTCACCTCTAAGATCATAAGACTCGGTTCTACGATACCACCACCTTGCTAGTGGGAACATCGTCCTATAATTGTACCAAGTTTTAAAGTATAGACAAATAAAATGACTCCCTAAAATCCAATCTAGTTTCTACACTACCACAAACATACCATAATATATGAAAAAAAGCAGTGGAAGAGAATATCAATAACTGTACCTTTTATCCAACATTTGGTGATGTTCGCCTCAAGCTCTATAGCTCCCAAGGCTGCAAGTCTCCTCCCAAAGATGACCTGCATCCACAACTAGGAAAAAAATCTACAAGCATGATATTTATATTCATAAATTAGAGTTAGATATCAATTTTTATGTATAAATCAAAGAAAATACATAAAACATCATCACTTGGGATGGGGAAAAGAGATTATTTTATTCATTAATAAAACATTGATGCTTACAGCCTTTGCAGGCCGACACTTCACAAACCTGGTCCAGGCTCCTCTTGACAGTGCTCCAAGTGAACCTTCAATAAGCCTCTTCTCACAATCTACTGATCACCTCAAAGGGAAGGGAATGGATTGTATGGGAGAAAAGGGGCTAGAGTGGGAATGTTGAGGCAGTAATTCACAAAAGGCTGCAAATTCTTGGGCAAGGAAGGGAAGGGAATTTGGGTAGATTTTCACCATTCTAATGCTTGATTGTGGAATGAGACCCCAAGACCTCCTTTTATATGACAAAAGGATGGTTATTCAGTTGGGGGATGGGCTATAGCAGGTGAATTGGTTGGGAAACCTCCAATATCCTGTAAATTCCACCAAATTCCTTACAAATTTTCAATTTTTTCAACTTTTGGAGGTATACACGGGTTGTTTAGTGTGAAACAAGTGTATGCACATGTGATTTATAACATGAAACAAGTGTATTTACTTGGGTAGTAGTGTAACAGGGCACGCACATTCTCTAAAAATTGGTTTTTTAAATAGAGTTCCTCAACAGTGATTTGTAAAATTATGCAAGTAGGAAGGTCGATGTCATGTATGCATGTGTTGGGAATTTTACGGCTATAAAATATTCCCCCTAATGTATGTGGTCATAAGAGAAACTAATGGCTGAAATACATTACAATATCTTCACAAATGAAAATTCACGAAATCGAGTGAGCCTGGGACTAGAGTTCGGGAGGTGCCATCTGCAAAACAACAATTGTCTCTCTGAGGTGGGAATACACATGCGCGGGATGAACTAAATCATGTCTTCCAATCAAATACACTGCAGATCTATGTCATATAACTATATAAAGTGTAGGCACAAGAAATACACAATGGATCTACATCTCAAAATCAGTCGAAGATATATAGGTACGATGTGTATCTTCAAGAAGCTAGTAGCACCTGTGGCTAGAGATGAAGTCTTCATAGCTAGAGAAACAACTTCAAGATATTCAAAACTCAGGTAGGAGTACAATGGGAGTGTAATATTCCCTACTTTGAGGTCTTCGACAATCCATGGGGAAAATACTGGAGGATCTCGATGATCAGGCATAGAACTTCGTCCATTCTGAATCTGGACTTGACTGGACTCTTAGGATGGCCGAATCATGAAATTCAAGAGACAAACTACAAAAATTCTAACTCATATTGGGTAAAAATTCCCTTGGACAAAAGCATGAAAGATGATCATACTCAGGCAGCGTAACATTGACATAAGTTTGTGATGCAGGAGGCATCACAAACTCTCCATATGTTTGGAAGAGTAACCAAACGGAGGAGGAATCAACTCTATGTAGAGAGAAAAACTTCCTAAGGTAATATTAGATCCCAATGATTGACAAACAAATGAAAGGATGTGCTTTGTCCAAGGGCGACTATCTTTGCTGCCGAAAAAAGAATGTATATTTCATGTCCCCTCTTTTTGGAATATTTGATTTTTTTTGTCTTTTTTCAATTTTTAAACGATCTTGAAAAAGAATAAAATAATTCCACGTTACAAAGGAGGAATGAGTGTCGTGAGCAAGAAAACGGGTTCCAAGCGCATGGAACATACTAATTCTCAAGGAAAGGAGACATATGCAGGATAAGGGCACTTGGGGAAAAATCCTCCATGGGTCAAGGTGTCAGATTGCAAAGGAAAAAATTATTGCAAGGATTACGTATAAGGAATGCTTGAAAGGTTCAGTTGAGAGAAACATGGATCCAACATTAGGCCAAAGACATAAATATGAGACGCACAATGTGATTAAGCATGACACAATAAGACCCCTTCTATGTAAATTTTTACGAGCCTAGAGAAGGTAATCTCGGTGGTTTTTTCACGTTTAGAGAGTCTGAAAAAATGTTAAAGAAGACTCCAGGGAGTAACGTTTTCATGGTTAGTCCAATCAGCTCGAAAAAGGGTTAAACTTGCACCAAAAATACATATTTTCAAAACCATTTTAATGAGTGTGACAAAGAGAATATCACTCGACTATCTTTTCAATTTTAAGGAGTTTGAAAAGAGCTTAACTATGGACTCACAACATTTTTCTTAGTTTAGTCTCCTTAGCCCAAAAAATTATAAAAGTAACTGAGGAGAACTCTTTCGGTGAGGCAAAAATCCTGAGGCATACCTTTTCTGGAAATAATCTATTGGTTGAAAAAAGGGTTAAACTAATGCCAAGTAGATATTCTTTTGGACCAATTTAATGAGTGTTAAGGAACAAGGTCACTCGACAATATTTTCAATTTTAGGGAGTCTGAAAAGAGCTTAACTATGGACTCCAGGGAGGTTCCTTTTTCGTAAGTAATCTCCAAGGCCCGAAAAAGGTGATAAACCAAAACCAAGGAGAATGTTCCTTTTTCGAAAATTTAGTCCCTCAGGCCTGAAAATGAGTTAAACGTATGCCCGAGAATACTCTTCTAGTGAACTGAAGTTCCTAGAGAATACCTTTATTGATAAAATTATCCATCCAGACCGAAAAAGGGGTAAACTACCGCTGGAAAAATGTTCCTTAAAATTTGAGTTTGGCGAGCATGAAGGGAAACAAGATCGCTTGACAATCTTTTCAATTTTAGAGAGTTTGAAAAGGGCTTAAAGAAGACTCCAAGGGGCTACTTTTATCAAGTAATCCATACGATATCGAAAAGAATAAATACAGTCTCATTGAATGTTGATTTTGAGTTTAAATTGAGCTTGAAAGACAACAAACCATGCTCATTAGGGAGTCCCGTGGGTAAGGCCAGAAAGATGACTAGGAAGAAGAATGAGGCTTCATTGCAAATTCATTGCAGGACTAAAAGGAATCCCATGCCTATGAAGTACTTCGGCATGGGCAAAAAAATGGAAAACAAGGCTCTAAATAGGACACCCATGGAAGGAAGGATCTATCACATAAAGTACGACACACTTATCAACAAGGAAGGTTAGTGTCACAATTCAGTGGGGATGATCCTAAGGCCAAATGAACCAGGAAATAGATAATGAAAAATGAAAGCAGGGAAAAACCTAACCTATATGCAAGTTTCGAGGTCAATACCTATCAGAAGGGATCGATACGATGAACAAATTTCAAAGAAAAATGTCTCCAATATGTTGTATATAAGGCCAATAACACTCATCTAGAAGTTAATAAATCTGATATAGATTGAAACTTCGAAAAAATAAGAGGTGCTACTGAATACAAAAATTGAAAACAACAAACCTGGACTACACAATATGTACAAGGTACCACACAGCCTTACGACTCATGCATGGTAGTGGTTTAGGTAGAGCCCATTACTAGGCTCTGACCAAGAGTCTCTTCGGTAGTCAACCTAGAAATTCTCCCAAAAGGGAAGAAAACACAAACCACGGTGTAAGTCTTCCCATAGTGTAGAAGTTGTAGTCATGGCTTCAATGATAGCCACATCTTAAGGAAATTAAAAATATGAGAAATCATGCAAACAAGGAGGGTCGACAGTCCCAAATGGAGAAACAAATTGACCATATTCCATATGATGATGAGGGTTTTGGCTAGGATTGGAAGATTCTATCAACAAATAATCACAAGAACGAGGGCTTGAGGATATACAAGTAGTGAGATCAGACTCAGAAGGAGACTCGAGATCACTTGGACCAAGAGGGGGAAGCAAGGGCTCCCATTCCCCCATTGGATAAACCAATGGATCAATTGCTGAGACCAAGTCTCGAGAAGGAAAACATGAGTGAACAATTTCCTGCTCAGGAGAAATTGAACACCGAGGATAAGATGCCACATAATTTACATATGGCAGGGTAGAGTCTACACGAATACTAGGAACATATAAAGGGGCATCTTGAACTAAAATCAAATTAGGATGGTGATTATCAAACACCAACTGGTCGATAGTGACAATGCTTCCATTGTGAGGGAAATTCATCACTCGTAAGAGTGTAGAAACCACAATGTTCATAGCATATACATAATCACGCCAGAGAAGAATACTGAACTCTAACGGGCCTTGAACCACTATAACATCGACAAGGACAATCTTCCCACCTAAAAAGATAGGAAACTAAGTAAGAATCCACAAATATTTACAAGGACATTTGTCAAAAGCCAACAACCCATGCGAAGCAGTCACAAGATCAGGAGAACCCAAATCTTTCCAAGCCGAGGAGGATAAAATACTTGCATAGGCTCCTTCATCTACAATACATTGGTAAATGTTTTTTGAATTTAATTCAACCCTTATTTGAAAAGGTGCAGAAGAAGGAAGGTGAGGCTCAACAAGGTCATTTCAATCAAAGGAAACCATCCTGGGACTTGGGGGGGGGTGTCCTCAAAGTGAGCAGGATGCCCCCTTGTTCTGAAAGTACTGAGATGGAAATGCTAAGAACATAGTCGGTAGACACATCACTCCCAAGCGAAGGGTGGGATCAGCTGAAGATTGGATCGATGTGACCACTTTGGTAGACTCGACATTATCCATGAGAATAGTGGTATCATCCGAAGATTGCATCGGCATGCCCACTTTCTCAACCACTGGTTGAATAGGCTGTGAGACAACATGGTCTAAAGGTGCATCACCCCCCAAAAAGGGAGTGGGATCAGTCGAAGATTGCATCACCACGACCACTTTCTCAACCACTAGCTGAATAGGTTGTGAGGAAACCTCAGAAGACTCAGAATGAGAAGAGATTATAGACAGGGAACAAAATATTTGTACTTCTGGAAGGCCAAGGCATAAATGAGTAAGGTGATGTCCCTTGCAAAGCTTACAAGGGAACTTAGGACTACGTCCTATCCGTCTAGTTTTCTGAACAGAATTAATGCCCCCAGCATGACTAGCAGTAGTTGGTTGCACATCTTCAACATGAATTGCAGAGGTTGGTGATTTACCCCTAGCATGACTTGCAGAGGTAGGGTGGTGGTATTCAACATGGCTTGCAGAGGTTGGTGACCTATCTCCAAAATTACTCGTAGAGGTTGGTGATTTATTCTTCCTATTCTTCCTCTTTCTATTTCATTTAGACTTCTAGTTACTAGTAGCTATACTTTCATCAGGGAAGGTAGGAGGAGGAGGAGAAGACTTTGCTGACAAAGGAACATAAACATGATTCCCATGACATAAGGTTCTTAACTGAGAAGTGTCAATAGAATTCGGGACATTTGGAATGGTACCCAACCAAACCAATAGTCCTACATTCAACCCAAGAATGTACAAAGTGGCCATCAAAGGGACACCAACATTTCTGAAGAAAGGAAAATCACAAGAATCCCCTTGCAAAGGGGTTCTTTGGTTGGTATAGTCAGGAAATTTATCCATGAACATCTTATGCATAGGTTCTCCCCTTGTGGGATTGTTCAAGTTCGTAAAGGTCCCACACACTGACTGTGGCTAACTAGTGTTATAAAAATCAACTCCTATAAATAGGTAGCTCCACCTTTATAAGAGGAAGACCAAAAATTCCTCACGACTGACGGAGTGGGAAGTCTACCACCTTAGGTGCGAGACCCAAAGTAATTATTGACTAAATCACGATGGAAAAATAGGGAGCATAGAGCACACCACTAAAAGTTCCTAAAGGAAAATCAAGAAGACAACTAACTAGTGGGAAGGACAGTTATGCCAATCGACGCTAGAGAAACTTACAGGTGCAAGTGAAACTAGAAACATGGAAGCACCCTTCAAGTATACTCTACAAAGAATGATTTGACATCTTCCCTAGGTACCACAGTATACCCTCACAGTCACCCATGTAAGTCCGTAAAATATAGGAAACTAAGTTGCTAGCTCACAGTCAATCACCAAGTGGGTACAGCCGATAGTTGGGCATATCGTAATAAGCAGGATAACAAGTCTGAATACCTTCAAGGGTGCTGAAATGAATTGGTATAGAATAAAAATGAGGATATTGAATAGATGTGAGGTTAAAGAATCTTTCTAGGAAAATGGGATCAATATTTTTTCCCAAGAAAGACCCTCAATATACAATCCCCACTACGTTTGGTTCGGCTTTGGAGGGGTTATCTCCTCTACCTTTCCTCACGCGACCTCGTGTTTATCCCCTGTGTTAGAGGGGAGTCCTAGCTAACTCTTATGACACTAGAATTAAAACACTCCCTATCTCAGACTCCAATTTTTGTTTTAAAATGGTCTTGAAGAGTTTCCTCTTCACACCTAATTCAAGGCCCTAAAACCCTAAGATAGTCAGTGCACCCTACACACAAAAAGTCTAATAAATTTTAAGTTAAGCATTGATTTTAAGGATTGATTTACACAAAGGGTGGGGTAGTTCAAATGATGGTGTTATGACAAGACGAATAAGGAAGAAAACTTTAAAGCATTTGAAAGAAAAACGATACTTCGAAATTAAAGCAAAGCTTGTAAAACCTCTTTGTAAAATTCAACTTTTCTAATCAATATTTCAAGATCTTGTAAATGAAGAAATCCTAAAACTTGATTTTGTTTGACTAATAAAAACTAGTCTTATTTCAAGAAATCAAAAGAACTTTGAAATGAAGACTCTTTTTCTTCTGCAAACAACCTTGACTACTTTACCAAACTAAATGCAAGAAAATAAATTCTTTTATTTTATTTTTCGAACTACTTTAACAAAAAAAACTGAAGTAAATTTGTTTTTTCATTTTTCAAAGAAAGAAACAAGAACAAAGAGAAAACTGAAAAACAAGATTGATAAATACCCTAAGCAAATATCGGATCGCATGGATTCAACCAAGAAACCAAAAGGAGAATCTAAAACTTGACAGCTCGCTCTAAACCTTTTAGGGAAAAAAAAAGAAAACTCAGGAACAAGTTAACCAAAACTTTAACCCAAGCTATGGCCAAAGATAGAGACTCTGTCTGGTTCAAGAAAGTCCTGAGAAGTCTAAACATCTATCAAGAAAGAGACAAACTCTCTCCTTGTTAAATAATACTTTCAATACATAGAGACGTGGGTTGTTGCATCAATAGCTTGTGTATGTACATAGGATGTCTACTGTGCAGAGTGCGTATGTACACGAGATGACCCAAAATAGGGAATGCACACCTCCCAGACTTTTCAAAAATAAAAAGACAAGGCAGACTAAAAGGGCATGAAAAGATGGTATGCACATTGCAGGTGACCACAAAACCTTAAAAGACTCAGTAAACTTGACTGAAACTCAATAGGCAATGAAAAATCCAATTAAAAAAAACCCAAAAACCCTCCCTCTAAAACCCTAGAGAGAATACCCAGTGGAGTTGCCAATTCTGTTAGTGGGAAAATCCCTCTATAACTATACTAGGGTTTAAAGTATAGACAAAGCAAATGACTCCACAAAATTCAATCTAGTTTCTAGACTAGATTGAATCAGTATCAAGTACAATTTAAAACCTTTTTCAACTTATAATTAAACCATTCAACTATATCCAATGAGAAATGCACAATAGTATAAGAGTTACACCAATACACCACAATACACCATGCACAATATATGAGAAGTAAGCAATAGTTATTGTTCAAGGGAAGTAATGACTTCCAAAGGTAGCTACAGCTTCCAAATGTAAAGGGAGGGACAAACCTCCAAGAGGAATATACAATCCTCCAATATCAAGAGAGATTTGAACTCTCCATCCTTGCCCCTTCCTTCCACCCA
>SNQJ01S0034975.1:17339-34870 GCA_010110895.2 Picea sitchensis
TCAAGCCCTTGTAGCAATTAGAGACAGAGACTATAAATCATGATCATCAGGCCTTATTTGGGCTTTATAGTGGAGGTTGTTCCCACTTGTTTTTGTCATGTGCCTCATGGAGGTTGCTTCCAACTTGTTGAGGCCATAAGCCCTGGCAATGGTTACTCCCAACTGATGGAGGCTGTCCCTACATTTTGCAATGATCTTCTTGTTCTATGTCCCTGGCATCTGGGATAGCCAAAGGAAAACTAGATGATGATATTGTAATAAATTAATAATGTTGAATAATCTTGTAATCAGAAGTTTCCTAGAGCTAGCAATTGTGTTATTATTCTATCATGGTACCTTGGCCTGGCAGCCAGCATTCTACAAGGGAGTGTGGGCAGTCTAGGAGGAGAGGCCTAACTAATACTTTGCAGTCATCAGATAAAGATTAGTCTCTGGAGTCTGCATTTCTTATAATATTGATTTCCTATTTGGGTCTTTTGTGATATTGCTCATGTATAATACCATTACAGTTCTTGATAAAATAGTGTTTACAATATTGGCAATTATCGACTTTGATTTTGTATCAATCCTCCAAAAAAGTATATACTGCTTAAGGGAGTGGTAGCAATCCTCCCTTCTTTGCCTATGAGTAAATGTAAGAGAGGAAACTATAATTCGGAAATGACAGGTATAATCTCCCCAAGGAATCGATTTTCTTTAAGGCACTATTTGCCTCATCGGCTCAAAATAGTAGTGATCCAATTTACTATGTTCAAGTAGTGAGGCAATTGCTGTATTTTAAGGATAAACGTTATCTTAGAAAGTGAGAGGAATATTGATCCATTCATTTCCTTAGTTAGCAAGGTTGAAATACAAATAATATTCAGGTCGGGAATTAACTCATGAAGGATATTTTCACCACAGTTATTCCTATAATGAGAAGGGAGTAAAAATGATCCTGTCCATTTAAAGCATGAGTTCGAGGATTATCTCAAAATAAAAATAAGGCACAATTATAAGAAAAGAAGAAGAAGATAAGGTATAGAGCTATATATAGATTAGATGTTAGCTAATAAAGTGTATGACCCTTGATTATCATGCAAACACATATACAACATACAAATTGTATGGACACATTGTGAAAGCTCAGTTTGAGAGCATGCAATCTTGAAGTAGCACCATATGGTTGCTTCAAGAATGCCCTTGTGGATTCATAGTCAGATATCAGCAGTTTTACCCAAAGAATGAAATAGAAGACAAAGTTATCAGAATCGGAACCTGTCAAGATCATAAGATAGTGGATCTATGGTGAAATATCCAATAAACTCTGATCCAGCCAAGTGAAAAATACAACAGAAATGAAACAGCACTTAAATGATGAACACAAGAGAGATTGCCATAATATCCAAGCACATGATCAAGAGAAGCCCACTAGAGGATGATTTCCCTTAGGCCTATATCAAATAATAACTTGAGTGAATGAATTACAAATGAGTGTGCTTTATTTATACACTTTCTTTAGGGTTTAGAGTGCTAGCCTCAAGAGGGAGACTAGGCCAACCTAGTCAAATATAGAAAAAATACAATAAAGTGGGTTAATTACCCATATGTAGGCTCAATAAAGTAAACAAAACATCAATATAGAGGGTGAGCACATGGCCTCAAGTGAAGAACCATAATCTCAATACCCTCCTTAAGCTGAATGAGGGGCCACAGAGAAGGCATTACATCCACAAATCATCACCCTCTATTTTGATGTATCGGTGACTTTATTGAGCCGAGCACATGGCCTCAATTGAAGATGAACCATAATCTCAACACCCCCCATTAAGCTGAACAAGGGGCCACAAAGAAGGCATTACATCCACAAATCATCACAAATTGCATCACAATACCCCCCCGTAATGCTCAGCAGGGGATCATCGAAAGCCATACCTCTTGCGGAGAAAACCTTCACAATCTTCATTGGGATTGATTGTGCTACAAATAGTTTTAAGCGAAGCAAACTAGTAAGTTTTAAGCGAAGCAAACTAGTATTTGTTAGGAAGAGGGCCAGCTGAAATAAGGGCCCATGGTGGGGGCGACTCTAACGGTTGTGTCGAAGCACCTGCAAGAAAATTAGCAGCATCTGTGAGAGTAACAACGACCCACTTACGCAAAGAGATATGAACAATGAATAAGTAGAATCATCGTCATCTAACAACTGCACATCCAAGTGGAAAGTGTCCTCATTGAACTAAGCATCACCAAATGGAGAAGCATCATTAGGCTGCACATTTGAAGTAGTAACGTCATCTGGAAATAAAGCACTGGAAGATATATCCAGGAGAGAGGAGGGACCAAAGGAAGAAAGGGTCCTAATAGACTATCCCACAACTATAGATGGAGTACTTTGGAGTACATATAGGTGGACCAACATCATATGGAGATGAGAAAAGGTCCACTACAACTAGCTAGGAATCATCAACAAGCGACCCAACAAGAGGAGAAGAGACATGATCCACAGATACATGCGGAGAACCATCACCAAAATCATCATAGGCACGAAGTGACAAAAGAGATCATGGCATCCCATGAGGAAAAGTTCATCAAAGATAACATCTTGATGTTTAATCACCTCCTGAGAGGTGAGGTCATAGAGACAATATCGTTGAAAAGTCTCACTATAGACAACCAGAGTCCTGCAAGGAGTATAATCAACAAGTGATAAACTTTCCATGCATATTTGAGAGAGATGTATACATACAACAGGTGTTGCTATTTTTTAGGAGACAAGGTTTGAGTGGGTCTCTTGACAGTTTGGAGTAGTTCTGAGCATAAAGTATGAGTCCTTGCATGATTCTAGGCCCGATGACACTTTTTCAAGTGTCGTGCAAGAGATTTCTATTTTTAGCAAGTTTTGCTCCAGGCCCCGAATTCAGATTCTGAGCATGCAGTATTGGTCCTTGAGACATCCAGAGTCTTTTGGATCTTTTTCGGAATGATGTGGCACAACTTACTATTTTTAGTAGGTTGAGCACGAGGGCTCGCATGCCAATTCTAATCACATATTCGAATCCCTTGCGGAAAGACGAGATCAATGAGTATAAAGTCAAGGGCATTCGGACGACTTTCTATTTTTAGACAGTGACATGTGGTAGTGTTCTCCCAGTCATCCTAGGTGATGTTGACAATTTCCTAAAATTTAGGAACTGGATTCTATTTTTAGAAATGTCTATATTTAGCAGGTACAGTCATCGTCCATGCAGTGCCAAGTGGCACCCTTAGAGATTGACATGTGGTAGAGCTACATAGTGATGTGGCATTCACCTAGGCATGGGTCACATTTTCCCATGACATGAGCATTTAATAATTAATTAGTTGAGCTAAAGGGAGTCGCATAACTAGGCCTAAATTTAGCCATATATTCCTCTGTATAATCATCGCTCCACTTGCCATGCATCAGCTCCTTAAAATTCGCCCCCAGTTGATTTTAAACTGTAATTTCCTAAAAATTAGGAGATTCCCTAAAATTTAGTGCGAATTTGACTTGGCCACTCTCATGCACTCATGCCCAATAAGTTTTTCCTAACTCACTCTTAAACTTTTGCATGCGCCACTTAACTCTTACTCCTAAATATGCTACTTCATTTCACTCGCACTCAAGCTTTTCATCTACTCTCATGCGCCTATATCTCTCACTAAACCCTCACTTCTCCTCATTCATGCGCACTCCTCCTTGGCTTAATGTGCATCTCACTTGATATATCATTCCACCTCTACTACTTGCGCTTTTCTCACATGTGCGCATGCTTAACTCACTCATACTCCTCCTCCCATGCGCACACACTTGCCTTTTTTGACCATTCATGCGACCTCTTCTTCCTCCCTTGGGATATGTGCCCTCATTGTGTTATATATTGGATGTTTGGCATTGGTTATTGGTCGGTTCTTGCAGTAGCAGCATACTCTCTCTCTCTCTCTCTCTCTCTCTCTCTCTCTCTCTCTCTCTCTCGTCTGGTGGCTTTTCTCTGATCAAAGGAAGCATTGTACCAGTTGTAAGCTTGTCAAGTGTGACGCAATCAACCCTCTTGTAAGCTTCATCAATAAAGAARTGYGTGTTTGTCTTCAAACCTCTTTCTTGGTGGTATTATGGTAAATTTGTGATCTGATATGTCATTTCCTGAACTGTTCATTATGGTTAATTCTGATCTTTTTGAATAGTTTTCTTCTTCTTTCCARTCTATTATCATTGTGCTAACCCTAYARGTTCCTTCCAAGCGTAGAAGATTGTTTTTCCTCRTCRTTTTGGAGTCCTCTTACACGCTATCCACCTTGTTGTTTTGTAGGTTTTACACACAGAAATCAGACCTAAAGACAGCAGCAAGGCACTTCAGTTTGCCTAGGRACTCCCCCTAGAGGCTAGCAAGCATTAGCCCAAACAGAGAAGGGTTTGGTCAGTGACAATTGGGGCCTTACTCCTTTAATTAGCTAAGTTTTTACCGCAGTCCTAACACATATATCAGCTCAGAATTGGAGGGTAAAACTTTATGCTAACAGGACAGCAGTGTTGAGTTGGCATTAGCCAGCTTGGATCTTAATGAACCAGTGCTAAAACTAGTCACTTTTGATGATGGTCATTAGTGATCCTTTTAAGAGGGCATCCTCCACACCAGCAGATGCAGATCTTGGATTAGATATAGAGGAGGAGGATGGAAGAAAGAGCAGTGGCAGTGGTGGTGATTTTGATAATTCTAACATGGAGGAGGACTACTGACAGTGACGAGCCATGAGATTCTTCCATCTACAGTTCTAGAATCTACCCTATTTTGTATTTTTCTTTGGCATTCCCACCCATAGTGACAAACACCAAGGCACAAAAGGATGTGTTTCCTGATGATATGGACTTGGACAGCAGTGTTGAGTTAGCATTAGCCAGCTTGGATCTTAATGAACCAGTGATAGAACTAGTCACTTTTGATGATGGTGATCCTCTTAAGGGATCATCCTCCATCCCAGTAGATGCAGTTCTTGGATTAGATATAGAGGAGGAGAGGAGGATGGAGGAGAGAGCAGTGGCAGTGGTAGTGATTTTGATGATTCTAACATGGAGGAGAACTACTGACAGTGATGAGCTATGAGATTCTTCCATCTACAGTTCTAGTATCTACCCTATTTTTTATTTGTCATTGGCATTTCCATCTATAGTATTAGTGACTTAGAATCTATGTAATACATTTTGATTTTGATGACATTAAATGACTTAATGAGAAAACTGCAGTTTATGGTTCTAACTTCTAAACTTCTATTTTATGACATGTGTATTGAATATTTTAATTTCTTGTGTGTTTGATCGTCATTGGTGTAGTCATTAGTTGTATCTTTACTTTGCAAATGTTCTAATTTCTTAAAACATTGGATCTCTTTGTCTATATTTCTTTTTTGTATTTGTAATTTGTAATTTTTTTAAATATATATATCCCCCGTGTCCTGTTTCCAAGATCGATGTGTCCCGTGTCAGATACTCGTATCCACATATCCTTCGTGTCATGTGCCCCTCCATCATGTGACTTAGATGTTTTATAATATGATTCTGCGATAGAGGGGGAAAGATCAGGGTAGTTCTTTTCAGCCATCTTAAGCTGCAGTTAGTTTCTGGAGACGATTATATTCCTCATAAGACCCTAGATTATACCTGGCAGCAACTCTGGCTCTTGTAGAGCTCATATATCATTGATGTAAGCATTTCAGATGGCACGACAGCCACCTTTAGCATCATTCCAGCCCTTGCATGTAGCAGTTTCACTTAATTTGAAGCCCAGAAAAGCCCATTACATAGGAGAAATCAACATTCATGAACAATGACCACACAATATGGTTGTTTCTGACGTCATCTGAGTCTTAACGGTATTGAAGAACCGAACCATAGAACTGAAGGTGGGAAAATGCAGCTTAGTCACCAAGCAGTGAGCCACTATAACCCACTTTTACCTACCTCAGGGATTCAGAACAAAGGAAATGCAGAAGATCTTGAAATGGGTTTGCAACTCATTATGTTTATTTGCCTTTGGCCTTTTGGAGCAGCCCTGACTCATTGATACGATTTTTCTTGCGAACATCGTTTTTTTTGGAAATGCTTCCAAATTTCAATTAACTTTGCTGCAAGCGTGTCCTTTCCCATTATATAAATATCACAATGGAATGTAGCCAGCTTACAAGTTACAACCCTCTAAAGACACCCTTGGCTGATAAGCCACAAGATTCCACCAAATACGCCTAGGACTTGCATCTGACGCCATCTGCAGGGAGGCCTGGTTGTGCAGGCAAGTCAGCCCGTGAGAGGTGAAACATGTCTGTGGGATTTGAACCTTGATAGGGGGTATGAAACACCCCCACTTTACCATTGAACCGAGACCTCATTGATAGCTTTATTTTTTCAACTCCTTTGTCAGGATAAGCTCATTACAATAATAGTTTGCCTGTTTGCTCTTCCATATTTTCTAGAACATTGTCCGTTTTGTTTATTCCATGTCAAGAATGCTCTAGTTTTACTGAGATTTTTTTGGATGACTGCTTCCAGAATAGCTGCATTTACTTCCCTGGCAAAACTGTGTCAGAGATTGAAAAGCTTGGGATTTTACTTTGACCCTGATCTTCGAGATCTTAGAAGCTCGTACTACAAAATCTTGGTCATCAGATAGTGAATCTAACTGCAAATTGAAATCAATGTGAGGTTCGGAGGAATCAGAAAATTCTGATGAGTAATGATAAATTCCAAATGTAGGCACTAATCTACAACAAGCTTAGACATGCTAACATATGCTCATTCAAAAAAGACAAAATAAAACTAGTGCAAAGAAACCAAATGAATGTGAATCAGGTCCAGAATGATAATAAAAAACAAATTACAGATGATTGGATAATAATCAAACAAATAAATCAGTTCGGTTGTTGGAAGAAGTTTCTGAGTTTCATGATGTGCAATAATCTGAGTTCCATGCAGTTACAGTTTTCCTGGATATACAGTTAAGCGATAAGTTCTCGTATACAATGTAAATCACTTTTGCTTGTCGTATAATCCTACTCAATGAACTCGTGACTGCTAAAAACCTTCTTTACCATGAAAAAATTGAGAACCAAAAAATATATATTGAAAATTACCAATGCCGAAACTACATAGTGGAAAATGCTATGGGTTCTTTCTCGCCAATTGCATTTTTCAAAGCATTTTCTCAATAGTTAAATTCTAAAAACCGAAATTTCTATAAAATATTACCAATAATTTTAACACTTACTAAAAAATTTACTGTTGCCAAATTTTGCAACAGGTATAAATTATTTATTTTTCCTGAGATGCCCCCACGAACTGTATGAATCTCACTTTACAGATTATAAGAATTTGCCAACTAACTAAAATCAGATCAGATGTTTCATTCGTTCAGATTTTCTTGCTACGCACCTGCAAAGGACCTCCTGGTCGCGTTTTGATTCCTTTCTTTTTCACAGAGCATATAGCAGAAGCTCCAACCTGACCGAAATAATCACTCCTCCAAGATGCCAGCCTGCTGCTGCTCCGTTTCATGTCTGTTATATGCATCCCTTGCATTGGATCCAAAGGTGAAGCCCCACTTCGGGACAATGGCTTCAAATCCACCCTTGAAACGCAAAGAAGACCTTTCATTTTAACCCTTCCAGTGGAATAATTACAAGCTTTAAAAGTTTGCAGGAAAAGACCTCTAAATAACACTGCTACTGCACTTCCCCGCTGATATTATCGGAAGAATGAAATTTCCCTGCTCTCCTCGAGGCGAATTCCCGTATATCTCTAAGAATATATGGCGAGTAATAATTCCAATTCTCAGGAGAAAATTCACAATAAAGTCCCCAAGAATATAGCGGCAACTTTAAATATTGCGCTCTCTGGGACAGTCTAACAGAATTAAAACAGTACATGCAACTAACAACGCAATTTTGTATAATATAACGTAAAGAACAAAAGTACCGGCTTAGCCTTCAAATAATCCAGCTCCCTGAGTAGAAGTACCAAGGATTAGCCTTTATTCCACGTTTAGAACACTCAACTAATGCATTTTCCGCATTTCTTCAGTAAGCTTAGCACAGTACACTAAAGAATGAAATTTAAACTSACTTCTCTCAGTATTTAGGTATGCTTGCGAAGTCGACTTTAGCCGCGATCAAATGATAACACGAGCAAGAAGCTTTTAGAACAATTGCAATAGATTTCAACTGATGGTGAAAACCCTGAATATTCCTCAAGTTTAGAGATACTGAATATACGGTCTAAAGGACAGCTCTGTTAATAATTTGAGAAGTTGAACTCCGACTGAATCGAGGACGCTTTTGTTAATATTATTATTGTCGGAGTTTGCTATCCCCGNCGCAAGTATAAACCAGCTACATAGCCAGGCATTAAAGAGCTCGCAACTATAAACCAATATAAATTCATGGGGTAAAATAAATGGCAAAAGTCAAAACAAAGATACATTGAGATTCAAAACCTGGACTCTTATAATATTTTTTCATTCTTCATACTGTCAACATAATTCTTCATTAGCATTCATTAGCATTTCAAGTAGATTTTTTGTCATCCGCCATTGTGTTTTTTCATCATTTTCCCCATCGGCATCAGTCTCCCATCCTACATTTTATTATCTGTTTCTACTTCAGGTTTTGTTATTGTAATTCCTATTTTGTGAGTGATAATACGGATACAGTTGCTGACTTTTATGTGATAGTTACTTGCATACAAAAAATCCACTAAGAACATAAGTATTAGAGAGCACATAATCTCCACACCTATGGAGCTATATATGGATTTTTAAAAAAAAATTGCGTTACAGAGCATATTTTGATTCTCGGGTATAGACCTTGTTTTTATCAGGGATCCGTTTTGGCAATAGATTTGATAGAGGCCTTTGCATAATTTAGTTGTTATTTTGGTATGAATTGTGAGGGTTTTGGTATTGGGGATGGAGGAGAAAAACAAAGTTACGTAGACCCACTTGACATCGGCCGCAGCTATAACTTAACCACCCTGGGGGCTTGTCTTGGGTAGTATCAGGAAATAAAATTTCACCTCGGTTTTTCTCTTCAATGGCCTAAATCTTTACAAGCAATCTATCACCTAATGGCTTAATTGTAGTGAACTTTGGAGGCGCAGTTAGCTTGGAAAATTCTCTCTATCGCTAAATTTATGAGAGCCCGATTTATAATTATTCTAATACACACTTCTGATATTTTAGGGTTTTTCCCTTTTTAGCTGTGATCTGTCTCTGTCATACTAGAGGGCATGTGAAAAGTTTGCTCAAACTGTCTACAAAACTTAATTTCTGTCACAGATGGCCATTGAACCCAAACGAACGCCATTGATAAAAGTGACATCTGCTATACCCCAACAGAAAAGTTGCATCAGCGCATTTCATCTGTAGATTATCCCATATATTCTATGCCGCCACTATGAAAATTCCCAACGAATAAAGAAGTACTCCCCATTTAACTAATCATCAATGGCTAATAAATCAGAAACAGTATTTGAAGTTTTGTCATGGAGTAAACTAAATTTTCAGAGAAGGAATTTTCATTCGGGCTAGAAATGTTACAGAGTTTTGCAGAAATAGGTTGTTGTAGGGTTTGATCCAAACCTAATTTTGGCCATTCTTAATAGTCTTTATTCGATAAACGAGCTACCAGATTGTAGATGACGCCATTCTCAAAGATTCATGAATCCGTCTCCGTACTCCATCCCCTGATTCAAGAGGCTCTAGCATCTCATGTAGAAAATGTAAAATATATGCATCCCTTGCATTGGATCCAAAGGTATGCCCCACTTCGGGACAATGGCTTCAAATCCACCCTTGAAACGCAAAGAAGACCTTTCATTTTAAGCCTTCCAGTGGAATAATTACAAGCTTTAAAAGTTTGCAGGAAAAGACCTCCAAATAACACCGCTACTCCACTTCCCCGCTGATATTCTCGGAAGAATGAAATTTCCCTTCTCTCCTCAAGGCGAATTCCCGTATATCTCTAAGAATGTATGGCTAGTAATAATTCCAATTCTCAGGAGAAAATTCACAATAAAGGCCCCAAGAATATAGCGACAACTTTAAATATTGCGCTCCCTGGGACAGTCTAACAGAATTAAAACAATACATGCAACTAACAACGCAATTATGTATAATATAACGAAAAGAACAAAAGTACCGGCTTAGCCTTCAAATAATCCAGCTCCCTGAGTAGAAGTACCAAGGATTAGCCTTTATTCCACGTTTAGAACACTCAACTAATGCATTTTCCGCATTTCTTCAGTAAGCTTAGCACAGTACACTAAAGAATGAAATTTAAACTCACTTCTCTCAGTATTTAGGTATGCTTGCGAAGTCGACTTTAGCCGCGATCAAATGATAACACGAGCAAGCCTTTTCGCTTACATAACTCGGTTTTAGAACTAGAATTGTTTCAATGAAGCTTTTAGAACAATTGCAACATATTTCAACTGATGGTGAAAACCCTGAATATTCCTCAAGTTTAGAGATACTGAATATACGGTCCAAATGACAGCTCTGTTAATAATTTGAGAAGTTGAACTCTGACTGAATCGATGACGCTTTTGTTAATATTATTATTGTCGGAGTTTGCTATCCCTGGAAAGCAAAGAGAGCGTGTGGTATTCGAACCATGGTCATTCGCAATTGAAAAGAACCAGGGATATTTCATTTCGAAAAAATAATGGAATTTAGAAAATCAAGGACGAAGGACCTGCACTCACAATTGTGCTTTCAAAACCCAGATGCAGAGACAACGGATTTTCAAAACCCAGATGTAGAGACAACGGATGCAGAGAATGAAGCACAACAGAAGCAGAGAAGGAAGTAATTAATACTCTACTAATAGGCACTCTAAATGGTGGGAGTGCATTCGCATTTGAGGCAGAGCAAAAAATTGCATGTTATACTCATGTTCAGCATGGAGACCGCCACATTGTCAATCAACAAATGGCCACGGCATTGCTACTTAAACAACAGCCATGACAACCAGGTTGTTAGGGAAATTGAAAATCAATAGCCACGACACCAGGTTGTCAGGGAAATTGAAAATCAATGTAAACTCATAAACTCATAGTATAAATATTGTATTGAAAAACAAACATTTATTGTTTACAAGTAATGTTAGACTTTATTTCCATCATTATTCAGTTGGGGAAAAATTACCAGAAAAACCTATGCTTTAAACTATAATTGAGATGGAAAATTTGAATCGCTCTGTAATAATAGGATCATTTGAACCACCAATCAAACATCAGAAAAAATGATTTAAACTAATTAAAATAAATAAATAAAATGAATTTATAATGTTATACTTTTGATAAAGCTCAATTTTTTTTTTAATCAAACTTCAACTAATAGCTGGTCAACTACCTAACAATCCCTATATACCATGCCTGAACTGCAGGTATAATAAAAAAGATACATTTTATAAAAAAAATCATAAAATGTTACAGATGTACTACAAAATAGCCACATCTCCTCATAATAGTCTTACAAAAGGTAGCTTCGCTGATAGATTTTGAACTTAGTATTCATATTACTCTTCTAACAATAACTCATTCTAGAGTTACTTAATATGTGTAAAAAAGCATAGAGATGTTGCCAAGTATATAACTGCTTTGAAAAGCACTGTGCAAAGTTGCAAATTTCTTGCTACAAAATCACAGATTGAGAAATGCAAAATTCAAATGGAATTTGCCACCAGTGTGTCATCATAGTTTTGTATGTGGATAATACTATAGATAATTGAGGCAATTTCTAGTTGAGTGCAGCCTCTTTAATTTTATCAGAAATTATACATAACAACAAAGTTTTCCGTAAAAAAATCATGAAATTCGCAATTAAATATTATACCAAAGTTAGATATGTTGTAAATTCCCAAGCTTAATGTAGATAACCGTTAATCAATAGTGGTGAGATGCATTTAATAATATTTTCTCAATTTTTATAAAATGTTTTATTTTTCATTAATTTTTTAATTAATTATATTATTAATTATTATACTAATCTTGATGACCAATTAGACAGATGTAGTAGATTCTAGTTAATATAGCAACAATTTGTATTTATTAATTTATCATATTAACATTAAGCATTTATTATCAGTATTGAGCAAGCTATTATTATTTATTTATATAATAATTTTTTGATCTTTTACTATTTATTTATATAAATTTAAACTTATTCTCATACTTTTCTTCATTATTTTTATTTATATAATATTTTTTTCTCTTTTTAACTTACTTATTTTTTTTAACTTAAGTAGATTTAATCTTTCTTTGAAATAGATGTTGTCTTATAAAGAAGCCCATGCATGTGGCGTGCATTGCTGGACTTTTGTCCATTAGTGTGCAAGCTGTAAAGAAATCATGTGGAGTAAATGGAGGATCCAAGAAATCGTCATTGCTAGCATTTTCATGCTTAGTTTTTGTGATGACCACAATCTCGTACCAATGACAAAAATGTACGGCTCCTTGAAAACAAAAATGTGGATGAGTTGTTCGTCGAGGCCTAGACAAAATTATTTATGAACGATGTGAAGGCCACAATAAGGCCTCAAACTTTTCAACCAATGACAGTTTAAAAAAATAAGTTATTTTATAGATTAAAAAATAAAAAATTGTATTTCTTATGTAGAACATTAGGTTTCCCATGGAAATTTTTTAAGTCAATGGAAATTAATGTCAAATCAATAACAAAATCATTGTTATAGTCCTTCTTTGGCACGGACTAATAATAACTTGGAAGAGTGACCTGATGTACGGGTAATATAATAGAGAAGCACTTTCTATCTAAGGTTGTGTTGGATGCAAAAAGGGCTCATTGCCTAATGGGGGGAGAAAAAAGAGAATATGTTTACTCACGTCAGTAGAAACTAAGATTGATGAAGTTCAGATTCCATCCAATGCCGAGTGGCAATCTATCCTGCCTAGATGCTTTTGCTAGAAGATAGGGAGCCAATAGCAACAGTTGACTCACTATTGATGTCATCCTTATTCCCATCTCACATCTTTTGCCCATTCGTATTTCACACAACACTTGATGTTATGTCTTAATTTGTGATTCATGTAAATAAATAGCTTCAACATTAGTTATTAAGGGTTGGCAAGAGGCCAACGAAACAATTTTGTTCTAGGAACCTCTATGATGCTACAACCATTCGTCAAGGTGGAGTTTTCTCATGTTGCACCTCTCCCATTAAATAATAATAAGCTATCCTGATGAAAAGGTCGAGTGAGTAAATTAATGTTTCTCTCTCCCATTTCGAGGGAATCCTTCCCCTTCTAGTTTTAGTATTAATCCAAAAGAAAATATTTGAGCCAGAACGAAACGAACAACCACCCGAACTAATGAATGGGCGAGCACATCCATGCATACCCTCGACCTTTGATGAATTGAGTGCAGGAATCACCTAGATCTTCTTGAGATACCTTCTTGAGCTACCACCTTGAGATTGAACCCCTTGGACTCTCTATGTATAGATTGAACACATCGCCACTTTCCAACCCCGATCCACTACTGCAATTCGAGGAAATGCACTCTACTGATACATAGATGGAATACACCTTTTATAAGAAGAATGCAAAGAAACACACTAAACCCCTTCATTGACCGTGTACTGGCACTATGCATCCCTTGCCTTTAACTACACACTGGAATGTGTAAGTGATCACTTACTTACTTACAGAATAACATGCACTCCCCCACCTCTCCCTCCTACCTTATTTTTTCGACTTCCATACTGCAAAGTTGTGTTCCTCCCTACCCAAACCACCTACCTTATTTCGTAAGTGATCAACGACTCTTGTAAAATCACTTTGAGTTCACATCAGAGATGATATATAGTGAAGGTGAGAAAATTTGATCCAACCCACCTACCTTATTTCGTAAGTGATCAACGGCTCTTGTAAAATCACTTCGAGTTCGCCTCGGAGATGAGATATAGTGAAGGTGAGAAAAATTGAAAATTATAAGAAGATTTATAGTGGGACGAGGTCAATAGTGGAGAAAATTACTATTTGAGGGGTTGTTGTTATCAGCAAGTGAGGGAAATGAATTAGGGCCTAATGGACAACAAGAAGAAAGGTTCTCACTGAAACAAATTATCGAAACTTGTTCTGAAATTCATTAAAAGCAACGAAGGCTTAGCGGATTGAGGAAGGCGTAATGTATTGAGAAAAGTGGCATCTGTGGTCTCTTATCCTTCTCTTACTTACTATCACAACCCTGATCTTGAAGGTTTATTTAAATCTCAGTACTTGAGGGGAAGAAACAAAGGGCCTTGAATCTCTTCCCAATATTATATATGTAATTATGCATTTTTTCCCTCACAGTCCTTCGAAAGCAGGCAAGATGGTGATGAATTGTGATTGGTCTAAACCTAAATATCCCCTGTGTTTATATAGGGGCTATTGTCATTTCATTCTTTCCCTAAGTTCATGGTTGTCTCCATATTACCTCACTCTCCTTTTCAATATAGCTTTAGGCACTACACCTGAAAAATCCAAGGCCTAACCCCTCCCTCCTTCAAACCTCTATGGCCGAATATCGATAAGGAGCAGGAGCTCAAGGAGAACTCTTCTCTCTCCTAGATAAAACCCAAAACGGCTCATCCATCTCATGGCAACATGAAAGAAAGGGAATGAAGATGAAAATAAAAAGGAGTAGAAGAAAATACAGATACATATAGTTGGATTTGGAAAGGAGGAGGAAAATATCAATGAGAAAGATAAGGGATTAATGGTGACCCCTAGCCAAACCCCAACAACTAATATAAGACAATACAAAGGGGTACTTTTTATCCATAGAATTTTCCCCCTGTCAGTAGGGGGGCCGGGGGTATGGTCCCGGGCCTGAGAAAAGGTTTGCCCCCCTACCTTGGATAAAGATAGTTTGTAGTAGGGTGCCCGAGTTCAAGGGTGCATTATTTTCCCTTCAATAAATCAATTCAACAAGAAATAAGTTAAGTAATTAATGGGAGGCATATTTCAGTTTCACCCCGTCCCCACTACTTATTTTATTCATTCAGGAGAGTCATCCCTTGGTAACTTGCACCTGTACCATATGATGCTACCCCCTGCCCTCCCTACAGGGTCAACTGCTAACCGATATCTAGAGATTACTCTTACCACCTCACTTTCATTCATTACTAACAATACACTTAGATCATAGGAGCTACATTGAAGCTATGAAATACATGTTTGAGCAAAAGATGGGGTCTTTGGGGTGCAAGGATTTATCTAGTGTTTATCCTATGTTTTTTACCCCTCTAATGAGCTCTAGCGTCCCTACAACTGCGAGTAGGAAGTGGTGGACATATCGTTCGTAACAAATGCTAATAAGGTGGAGGACATTGAAGTGAAGGGGGTGTGGGGGTTTGCATCAATCTCTCAACATGGCTTGCAACGATCTATTCATGTGTGTAATCTAGCTAGGTTGTTGATGATTCTTGCTAGACTCAATGAATAGGCTACTAGTTGGTTGATGGAAGTTGGTTGATGGATTATTGATTCAAGCATTCCCTCACACCCAATGGTTACCCACTTTCGCTCATGTTTACTCATCGGTCACTCCCAGTTTGTGTAATTTTTAAACCTATGAAGTAAAGCAATGCATATAGACTCTTAATCAAAACAGAATTTAATCAATGGCTCATACACAGAGTACACAGAGATTTTATACCAGAAACCCTCAACCGGGAAAACCTTTTTTATATTCATTATATCGAATTTCACCATTTTTAGAAAGACGCAGTTGTCATATCTGACGTGCCCACACACACACATGCAAATAATATAACACATACCCAACATTCTCCCACATGTTGTTTTCTTTGCATCCAGGGGTCCAGGGGATTATATAGTCAACAATCCAAGGCAGCAATGCCCATTGTTACTTAACAACAAGAGAAATTTTATGTGCTCACGGACTTTGTCAATGAATCTGCAACATTCTTCAAAGTTTCAACCTTTTCCAGAAACACCTTCTTTTCCTCAACCATGTCTCTCACAAAGTGATATTGAACATCAATATGCCTTGTCTTCGAATGATAAGATGGGTTCTTTGGCAGGAAGATTGCACCCTGACTGTCACAATCTAATCTCACTGCTTGTTGTACCAGCCCAATACCTAAACACGATCTGTGTAACCATACTTCTTCCTTGCTTGCATGAGTGGCTGCCATGTATTCAACTTCTATAGTTGAGAGTGCCACTACAACCTGTCTTTTGCTCATCTNACAGTACATGCAACTAACAACGCAATTTTGTATAATATAACGTAAAGAACAAAAGTACCGGCTTAGCCTTCAAATAATCCAGCTCCCTGAGTAGAAGTACCAAGGATTAGCCTTTATTCCACGTTTAGAACACTCAACTAATGAAATTTAAACTGACTTCTCTCAGTATTTAGGTATGCTTGCGAAGTCGACTTTAGCCGCGATCAAATGATAACACGAGCAAGAAGCTTTTAGAACAATTGCAATAGATTTCAACTGATGGTGAAAACCCTGAATATTCCTCAAGTTTAGAGATACTGAATATACGGTCTAAAGGACAGCTCTGTTAATAATTTGAGAAGTTGAACTCCGACTGAATCGAGGACGCTTTTGTTAATATTATTATTGTCGGAGTTTGCTATCCCCGAAAAGCAAAGAGAGCTCGTGGGATTCGAACCATGGTCATTCACAATTGAAAATTTTGTGAGAGTGGGATTATTAGTGGGTTTTATCTTTTTATCTGCTGTGCTACATGCCAAACGAGAGGCCGAGGATCTCCGGCCTCTTGCGAGTGGAGGGAACGTGGCCGCTTTTAAAGCATGTGCTCTCTCTCCGTGGGCATATCGTCTTCTGTGTGTGCTTTATAGGCTTCTTAATATCCACCTTTAGAGATTTACTATAGAGAAGCTTGTAGATGGATGTACTTAACAAAGAAAAAAAAGAAAGTAAACAATATTGTATGGGACATATCACCTCACACATTAATTTTTGCAGTTAAAGATATTTATATAGTTGTTTTTGTTGTCTTTGAAAGTTTAACACATCTTTTCTTCCCAAGTTTTTTTGGGTCTTTTCCAATGCTCACTTACACAACAAAGTTGATGGGAATTGGTTTTTATTTGGGCAATAAGCATTTTGGCTCTCCAAGATATATTGGCCCCAATGTATGCTTTTTGATGATGATTGTATGTGGGATTAAACTCTTCAATATAATACTCTTTCTTTCTCCCGAGCCTTTTATCCCAAGTTCGCTTGTGGAACCTATCAATAACAAAAACTTTTATCTCTTTACTATTCGTATGGCACTTGTTCAAGTGGATATCCAATTTACTAAGCCATTTAATATTTTGTCTCATCCACGTCTTCTTTCTTTTGCACAATATGTCATTGAAGACGACCTTAGGCCACCAACTGTCTTCCATTTGCTCAATTTTTTTTAGATATCTTATGAGACGCACCATAGCAATTGCTTCAATAGGAGCAGCCCCCATTTCACTCAGCATGATATCATA
>SNQJ01S0034975.1:36232-49053 GCA_010110895.2 Picea sitchensis
CACAATTTTGAGTGATACGTATCACTCATATTTTCATGACACATCATCAATAGTGACGTCATACTGCCACATCACTCTGGGAGATTGTCCTCTAGAAGATCAAATCGAGAACAAATTCAAACAGTGTCGAAGTGTCGGAATCACCGAAATGATAAAGTGCCAAAGATTAATGGGTAAAACATGTTTTAGTATGCATAATTAAAAGTAAGTAATCACTCCGCGAGTTCAGCTTTCGAGGCAATTCTATACACCGCTAATGCAAACTTAAGAAGCCCCGAAGCTTCAGACTTCCGAAGCACTTAAAGTTAAAGTGACCATAAGATGTGATCAATTAAAACGAAACAATAAATTAAAGGATGATTAATTGCTCTGTGAATTCGACCTTCAGGAGATATCTATCATTCCTCATTCAAAACTCTTGAATGTTGAACCATCGAAATAGCTTATCCTCATTAATTGCAATCATTAAAGGCGTATTCAACGTGGCTAAGGTAAAAGATTGGAAAATATTACAACCGATCGGTAATACATTTGACATATTTTGCATGATTACCCTGTCAATGGATTAAATGAAAAGATAATTAGTGTATAACATTTTTATTTAATAAAGGCATTTTGAACTTCATATCATTTTAGCATCTAGAACTTTCGCATTCAGTAGTTTGGACTCACAGATTTTTACTTCTCACAAGAGGGCTAACATTGATATTTGGAAATCATGGCACCACGTAAAGCAGGAAAGAAGCAAGATCCATTTGCAAAGGAGCCGAACCCAAATTCATACATTCTTTTAGATACTACTGCTCGACTGAAGGACGTCATTAAATCGTGGCACCACGTAAAGCAGGAAAGAAGCAAGATCCATTTGTAGAGGAGTCGAACCTAAATTCATACATTCTTTCAAATACTATCGCTCGACTGACGGACATCATTAAATCATGGAAGCGGGTTTATGAAACTTTACAGCAGGAAAATTCCCTCTATTCCGATGATTCAAGTGGAGGAGAAGATGAGTCAATTGCAAGGAAGCTAAGACAAGTGGCTAAGTCAGAACTTCACAAAGTTGCAACTCGGTCGAAACTAATGCCATAAATTGATATGATAAGTTGGGCCTTAGAGCATGTGGATATCCCGACCAGAACCATCTACATCCATCAAAAGACCATTGTCGACTTATTCTGACTCGAGGACATTCAAGTAATGTAAAAATTAACTCCCAACCCCAAATATACTTACAATACATCATTTATATTGAAGTTTAAGGATGATGAATGCACAAAATACAACAGAATTGTTCATGATATACTGAAAACCTGGTGGGGAAATGAAAATAAATTCAAAATTGATAGCCATGGTATATACTCTATAGCCTCTTGTGATGCCCATATTTTGTATATTTCCACGATGCTTTGTAGATTGTTTGGAAAGAAAAATCCTACGCATTTTACAATAGAGTGGGTTCCTATAATTCATGAAGTTGCAGAGAGTTATAATTCTTATTAGGGAAAAATGTTGTCGGATAACCTAGCTAAACAAATAAGGGATTACTGAACTCAGAAGTCTAAAGGAGAACATGCTCTCATCTATATGTCTACATATATTATGGGTTCAATTTGTTTTGGAACCCCATTTCCTCTTATGAATTGGAGTTGGACTCTGACTATCACCGAGCCTATACGTTTTTATCATTCTAAATTATGGGAGGAAAATGCAAAGGATTCCTTTTATGAGATTTGTCACAATGTGGTCATTTCAATCCATGAAATTATCTATGGTCAGCCTCCTCCAATAATTTCATAACAAATTATTGGAAATCTGGGTGTTATTGCAGATTGGTACATTGAGGAAAGTTTTTCTTACATCAGACTTTTGGTTGTTTCACATATCCACATGCTCTTCCCATATTTCTACTAGAGAAACTTGTTTGCCAAGAAGTAGCCTATTAGACAATTTTAGCAGGCATCACCAAAGAACTAAAGGTTGCACATAAAAGAGTTTGGCCAACCTTTCCTATACAGGTTGGTATATTCTCATTATCAAATTTTGGACATGCTAAGGTAGAGGCTTTAGCCTTAGATGATATTAAATTGGTTGACATTGAATTCAAAAAGCATGATCCACATAGGGTGGTAGAAAATCATTTGGATTAATTTAACATGAAGAAATACATCCATGAATATTCACCTTATGATGAGGTTTTCAAAGGATTTAGATCATATGATGAGGTTGTATTCATATTTCAAAGTCTTCCTTAAGAACAACAGTCAGGTTTTCTCAACTTTAAAAAGCACAGAAGGAACAGTTTACATAAAATCTTGCAAGAAAAACAAAGGCTTAATCCAACTTCACAGGTGGTACAATCATCCAATCTCAAGCAACATGACTTGCCCGAGGATAAAAATAAATAAATGGAAAGGACACCAGAAACATTGTCCAAGGATGCAATAATTATAGGAATATCCATACCAGGTAAAAGTGATAAAGAATTATTAACATTATTTGAAGCTTTTTTGAAACATGGGCATATTCCTCTATTATTGTCAAACACTGAAACTCTTGTGAAAGATGTCACAAATCAAGGGAATTTGATGAACTTATTTCTCCCTTACCATCTTTGAATCCCCTAGCAACAAGTTCTGATTTACCTTGTTCAGAGGTTATAAATATAGATGACCTGACACCTATTGAACCTGAAGATATGCCTTCATCAGATTTCTTTTTCAACAAGAAAAGGAAGGCTATCATACGAAGAGAATCTCAACAGAAAGAGGGAGGAATTACCAAGAAGCAAAGAATGATATATGATGGACAAGGACAAAGTGACCCTGAATTCGCAAAAGAGGTAGCATACTCATTAGGGGCATTTGCAACTGCTAACTTATGGTTAGTGGATAATTTGAGAAAACAGCTTGACCAGGAGAATCTTTTGATTGAACAATTGCATGATGATATGAAACATATGGAAGTTACTGGCAGAGAAAAAAACAATTTTGATATAAGCCAAGTCAAACGAGTTTTTGAGCAATAGGTTAAACAATTAGAGGATAAATTGAAATTAAGTTTTCAAAATCGGCACTTGAGTAATAACATGGTCTATAAGAGAGATACATTAATAAATTAATTGCGAACTCGAATAGACACAATCGAGAATACATTAATTGATATTTCCGCCTTAAAGAAACAAGCATCGGAGATAAATGAGAAGTTGCAGATTGTTCAACAGAACTTGTATGAAAGTTTGGATATTATCCAAAAACATTATCAGGAAATCAATAATTCTTTGCAGATTATTGATGAAAAAGAGAAGGAATATTCTATGGCCAGATCCAAATTTCAAGAACACAGTGAAATACAAAAATACACATAAACTCAGAGATGCAGCGGAAATAATGGTTCATTTCATTAATAACAAATGATTGAAATATGCTTACAGACATAATGGAAATAAACTAGCTAGGGCGTTGTTAGCTTATCTCTGAGAAGAGATGTGGCAGCTACTGGCCTCTGAACTCTGTGTTATAATGAGGCTCGAAGGCCTATATATTATTGAGTAACAATGGAAGCCCTAAACATCCAAAAAACCTAACCCTAGGAGATGAAACGCAAGAATATGGGCCCTGTCAAGGTAAATTGGTACATCAATTTCACGGGGTCGTAACTTTGGCATACTATCTTCGTTTGACACATATGATACATCGTTAGAAATATCTATCTGAGGATTACAATAATTGGCAAAAAATATCAAAAATATGTTTCTCGATCGGACCATGCCCAAAAAACGTCGTTTAGGGCATCAAAACGGCTCTGGAAGTTCAGAACTAGAAAAACTGCCAAAAATAGTAAATTGTGCTACAGTTAAGGAAACTGAAAAACTGAAAGAAACAATGGTGGGGGTCCAAGTGGAATAGGCGGGTGGCCTTCAATATCCACCTGGATCACTCCTCCCCCCTTAGGAAGCAATGGTCCCCATTGCGTTGAGTTCCTCCATGAGATGAGGAAACTTCTATTGAACTTGGTCCCTGGTGAGCCACTTGCCCTGGTGAAGGAGTTGGCCTACTTTGACAACTCGATATAGATGGATCCTTTGCTGGTAGGTGTTCTTGATCTATGTGTCCATAATCCAATCGGTTGTGGTTTGTTCCATGCAGTATGGGTTTAACTCTGTTGGTGTGAGTTGTTCTGCCATGTCGGATGTGTCCAGTAGAGGTGGAAAGTAAGGCTGAAGGTGGTCCACATTGAACACTTGGTGCAGACCAAGGAATGGTGGGATACTGAGCTTGAAGGCATTTTCCCTACAACCTTGGTGATGGTGTATGGCCCATATCGAAGCAGGTGAAGCTTGTGGTGGGGTCCAGCGAGGCGCTCCTTCTGCAAATGTAGCCACACTTTGTCGCCCACCTGGAAGTTGTGTTGCACCCGATGTTGATCATGCCACTGCTTGTACTTAGCATTAGCTCTATCCAATATGTCATGAACATGTTGGCGAATGTGTTGAATGCACTCAATGAAGTTGTTCGCCTTGGCAACTTCATACTGGACATGAGTTGAATCAGCCTAAGTAGTTGCAAATGGTATGGCTATGTCAATGGGACATAATGGTTGGAATCCCAAACCAACCTGAAAGGGGTTGTGGTCAGTTGAGTTGTGGAGGGCCCGGTTATAGCTACGGTGTACATAGGGGAGGCTCTCATCCCATGTTCATGGATGCTTTGAGTTGTACATGCACAAAATGTGTAAGATCATCTTGTTGATGACCTTTGTCTGGCCATCAGTTTGGGAATGGAAAGCTTTGGACTTGGTGAGATTGGTGTCCAGCATTGACGAGAGACTGGACCAAAATGTACTGAGGAACCTGTTGTCCCGATCTCAGATGATAGACTGTGGGATCCCAAAGTGTAACCACACTTGTTCAAAGAAGAGTTTAGCAGTGGCTTCTGTTGTGATATTCTTCTTGCAGGCCGTCGTAATGGCCATCTCCGAAAATCTATCGACGACCACGAAAACACAGTCGTTTCCATGCGTAGTAGAAGGAAGGCCCCGACATGTAATCCATGGAGATGGATTCCCAAGGTCGACTAGGGGTAGGCAGTGGAGTATAGAGGCCTTGCTTCTTGATGGTCGGTTTGGCAATGACGCAGACAGTGAGGGATTTGATGTACTTCCCAACATCCTGTCGAAGGTTTGGCCAATAGAAATACTTTTGCAGTACTGTAATTGTTTTCCTAACCCTGAAATGCCCAGCGACCCGACTATAGTACGCTTCCCATATCATCTTGGCACACTCGCTTGAAGGAACACAAAGGTGTCCCAGGTGACATAACATGGCATCCTAGAGGTGAACATTGGGAACTTTCTTACCCTCCAAGAGCATATTGTATGTGTGGCCAAATTCTGGATCACTTTGTAGAGAAGCAACCAATCGAAAGTCTCGTTCCCGCAAGAGTTGACCACAGTGGTTAGCACCACGATAGGTGGTCGACTAAGGCAGTCTGCAACATTATTGGTGTTCCCTTTCTTGTACTTAATGTAAATGAAATTGTTGTAGGTATGTGGACCACTTATGTTGGCAATTGTTCTGCAACTTCCCTTGTGTCTCTATGAACTGTAGGGATCGATGGTCTGTGTGGATGATCGTTTCCTTTCCCAAAATGTAATGCTTCCATTGTCGAAAAGCCTACACAATGGAATACATATCTTTGTCATAAGTCAGATACTTCCGGACTGTGTTGGAAAGTGTCTCACTGTGATATGCCACTGGATGCCCCTATTGAGTAAGGACTGCCCCAATAGCATAGTCAGAGGCATATGTCTCGATATCAAATGGTTGTTGCAAGTCTAGTAATGTGAGCACTGGTGCAGAGTAGAGGCGATGCTTCAAATCTCTGAATGCCTTCTGTTGAGATTTAGACCAAAAGAATTTTTATTTCGCTCCTCCCTTGGTGACTTGACTCAAGGGCCAAGTGATATGAGAGAATCCCAACACGAACCTATGGTAGAAATTGGCAAGACCCAAAAAGCTGCAGAGCTCTGTTAGGGTGGTTGGGGCTGGAAAATCTTGAATGACTTGGATCTTGGTTGGATCCACATGCACCTCCCACTCATCAATAATGTATCCCAGATATTGAACCTGGGTCATGCCAAAAGTGCACTTCTCTAAATTGGCACACAACTTGTGTTGCTGCAGTGTTTGGAGGACATGTCGGATGTGGTGGAGATGCTCTTCCCAAGTCTGGTTGAATATCAGAATGTCGTCCAAGTACACCACTACAAATGAGTTGGTGAATGGCCGTAAGATGTCGTCCATTAGCCTCGTGAAGGTTGCAGGGGCATTCATCAACCTGAAAGGCATGACCAACCATTCAAAAAGGCCTTCCTTGGATTTGAAGGCAGTCTTCCACACATCAAAGGGTTTGATTGGTACCTAGTTATACCCAGACTTCAAGTCGATCTCGCTGAAATATTTCGCCCCCTTGAGTTTGTCCAGAAGGTCATCAATTTGTGGGATTGGGTACCTATTTATGACAATGATCTTATTCAACACCCGATAGTCAATGCAGAGTCTTCAAGTCCCATCCTTCTTCTACACCAACATGATCGGGCTCCCACAGGGCGATGAACTTGATCGGATGTGACCTTTCTGGAACAGCTCCTAAATCTGCCTCTTGATTTTGTCATTCTCCATAACAGAGTGTCAATAGATTGGTCCATTGGGCAGCGACGCACCTGGGGTCAGATTGATGGGGTGCTTGACCTGACAGTGTAGAGGCACCCCTGCGGGGGAGGTGAAGATGTCCTCGTACTCCTCCACGACCTAATCCATCTATCGGTGTCGTGCAGAAGGGGCCCTATCTGGAGGTTGTGGCCACAATCTTCTTCTTGCCTTGAGGGCGCATCATCAGGAAAACAAATTTCCTGGTTTTGGAAATGAGATTATTGCATTGTTTTGCAGTAACCAAAGAGATAGCGGTAGGCGGTGCTATATTCAGTATCTTGTACAACTTATTGCCCAAAGTAATAATAATAGCACGAGGCTTAGACTTATACACAACATGTTGCTTCCACAAGTACGGTTGACCTAATAATACATCAAAAACATCAAGAGGAGAAATGTCACAAAATACCTCATCCGTGAAAGGCTTGATGGTGTAGGGAAGGTGACATTGTTGGCTAACGCAGAGGTCTCGTCCTTGGTGCAGCCACCCGATAGTGCATGGTTGTGGGCGTGCAGTGGTCAGCAAGCCTAGTCGCTTCACGACCTCTACTGAGATGAGGTTCTTCTTGCTCTCGTTGTTGACAATGAACCGTAACGGGGAACCCTTCCCACATCTTGGAATGGAAGAGGCGCTCTGCCTCCTCTGGATATTCCAGTTCCTCCTTCTGGATCTTCATGGTGGAAACGCTGGTGTTGGGCTCTGCATCGACAATTTGCTTCCCCTTGGCATTCCCCTTGTCAGGTTCTGATTCAAAGTCAAAGCATGCATCTGATTTAGAAGCCTTCAACTCAACTACCAGTGACTGCTTGGCTCGAAACTCGCTTGTATTGTGAGGGTAGCTCTTATGGAACTCACACCACTTCGCCATGTCCTTTTTTGGCTTCGTGGTGTTGTTCTTTGCTTGCGACTTTGGCAGGTTCTCCTAGGCCACCCCGCCTTGGCTTGGTCCTTTGTTCTGTGGTTTGGGGGTAACTTTCCCTTGCTTCTGATTTGCAGACCCAAAGTCTCGCTTCTTTTGTTTGAACTTCTGCTCAGTCTTGGCAGCATACCAGTATGCTGCACAAAGCGAGGAGATGTCGAGGAACTCCATTTCCTCCTGAATGTATCTGTGCAGACAACTACAGTACTTTAATACCAAATGTTTCTTCGAATCTTTGATACCCAACTTTGTGCGTAGGGTATGAAACAGATTTGTCAGCCCATGCACATCTTGCTCCCATTGTTGCCGCAACGTAGCCCATTGTATGTATTTGTCCTCGTAGCTCCCCATGGGATAATATTGCTCCTTGATCACGTCTCGGAAAGAATTCCAAGTGGTTGCGACCGAGAACAGAGAGGGTTCCCCCTCTCCCTGTTGCTCTCAGTACATTTCCCACTAGTCCTTGACATGGGGGCCGGCTTTGAGGAGCGCAAAAATTATCCTTTCTCGGTCGGAAAAGTCATGAACTGAGAAATATCGTTCTAACAGATTCAACCATCTATCTATGCCATATGCATCTATTTGGCCCTCAAATATGGGAATGTCAAAGTTTACTTGTACCTTAAAAGGAGTGGCGCCTCCAGAGTGGTTGTTGGATGTAGATACGCTGCCAGTGGGCAGCCATTGAAGGATCTAGGCAAAGTTGTCCATAATCGCGTTCCTTTGTTTCTCGAGGGCCTCCTCGAGCAATATTTTGATAGTATCTCTTGCTCCCTCATGTTTCTTTTCTTCCCCCATGGGCGATCGTTGGGGTTTGTGAGGCTGATCTTGCAAAGGTTCAACCAGATCGAGCCCTAACTCCTTATACCCCAACCTCGTTGGGGACATGCAAAGAAGGATCGAGAAAGAGAAGACCACTTTGATACCACTGATCCAGATTTATGCAGGAACACAATGAAGTACAAAAATACACATAAACTCAGAGATGCAGTGGAAATAATGTTTCATTTAATTAATAAAAAATGACTGAAATATGCTTACAGACAGAATGGAAAAAAACTCTCTAGGGCGCTGGTAGCTTATCTTTGAGAAGAGATGTGGCGGATACTGGCCTCTAAACTTTGTGTTACAATGAGGCTCGAAGGCCTATATATTATTGAGAAACAATGGAAGCCCTAAACATCCAAAAAACCTAACCCTAGGAGATGAAACGCCAAAATATGGGCCCCGTCGGGGCAAATTGGTACATCGATTTCCCAGGGTCGTTACTTTGGCATACTATCTCCATTTGACACACACACACACACACACACACACACACACATATATATCGTTACAAAGATCTATCCGAGGACTACAATAGTTGGCGAAAAACATCACATCGATATTTTTCAATCGAACCATGCCCCAAAAAAGTCGTTTAGGGCCTCAAAACGGCTCTGAAAGTTCAGGACCCGAAAAAGTGCCAAAAATAGTAAATTGTGCTACAATTAAGGAAACTAAAAAACTGAAAAAAAATCATTGGTGGGGGTCCAAGTGGAATAGGTGGGTGGCCACCAATATCCACTTGGATCATTCCTCCCCCCTTAAGAAGAAATGGTCCCCATTGCGTTGAGTTCCTCCATGAGATGAGGAAACTTATGTTGAACTTGGTCCCTAGTGAGCCACTTGCCCTGGTGAAGGAGTTGGCATGCTTTGGCAACTCGATATAGTTGGATCCTCTGCTGGCGAGTGTTCTTGATTTGTGTTTCCATAATCCGATCAGTTGTGGCTTGTTCCATGCAGTCTGGGTTTAACTCTGTTGGTGTGAGTTGTTCTGCCATGTCGGATGTGTCCAATAGAGGTGGAAAGTAAGGTTGAAGGCGGTCCACATTGAACACTGGGTGAAAAACAAGAAATGGTGGGATACTGAGCTCGAACGCATTGTCCCCTGTAGCCTTGGTGATGGTGTATGGCCCATATCGGAGCGGGCGAAGCTTGCGATGGGGTCCAGTGAGGGGATCCTTATGCAAATGTAGCCATACTTTGTGGCCCACCTGGAAGTTGTGTTGCACCCGATGTTGATCATGTCGTTGCTTGTACTTAGCATTGGCTATGTCCAATATGTCATGAACCTATTGGCGAATGTGATGAATGCACTCAATGAAGTTGTTCACCTTGGCAGCTTCAGACTGGACATGAGTTGAATCAGCCTGAGTAGCTACAAATGAAATGGTTATGTCAATGGGACATAGTGGCTGGAATCCCAAGCCCACCTGAAAGGGGCTGTGGTCGGTTGAACTGTGGAGGGCCCAATTATAGCTATGTTGTACATAGGGGAGGCTCTCATTCCATGTGCGTGGATGCTTTGAGTTGTACATGTGCAAAATGTGTATGATCATCCTGTTGACGACCTCTGTCGGGCCATCAGTTTGGGGATGGAAAGTTATGGACTTGGTGAGCTTGGTGTCTAGCATTGACCAGAGGCTAGACCAAAATGTACTGAGAAACCTGCAGTCCTGATCTGAGACAATAGACTGTGGGATCCCAAAAGTGTAGCCACACTCGTTCAAAGAAGTGTTTAGCAGTGGCTTCTGTTGTGATATTCTTCTTGCAGGCCGCCATAATGGCCATCTTCGAGAATCTGTCGACGACCACGAAAACACAGTCATTTCCATGCTTAGTAGAAGGGAGGCTCGAAATGTAATTCATGGCGATGGATTCCCAAAGTCGACTAGGGGTAGGCAGCGGAGTATAGAGGCCTTGCTTATTGATGGTTGAATTGGCAATGGTGCAGGCAGTGCAGGATCTGATGTACTTCCCGACATCATGTCAAAGGTTTGGCCAATAGAAATACTTTTGTAGTACTGCCACTGTTTTCTTAATCCTGAAATGCCCAATGACCCGACTATAGTGCGCTTCCCAAATCATCTTGGCACGCTCGCTTGAAGGAACACAAAGGTGTCCCAGGTGACATAGCAGGGCATCCTAGAGGTGAAAATTGGGAACTTGCTTACCCTCAAAGAGCGTATTGTATGTGTGGCCAAATTCTAGAACACTTTTGTAGAGAATCGACAAATCGGAAGTCTCGTGCCCACAAGAGTTGAGCACAGTGGTTAACGCCATGATAGGTGGTCTGCTAAGGTAGTCTACAACATTATTGGTGATGCCTTTCTCGTACTTAATGTTCAAATGAAACCGTTGCAGGTATGTGGACCACTTCTAATGGCGATCATTCTGTAACTTCCCTTGTGTCTGTATGAACTGCAAGGGTCGGTGGTCTTTGTGGATGACCGTTTCCTTTCCCAAAATGTAATGCTTCCATTTTCGGCAAGCCTGCACAATGGAATACATCTCTTTGTCATAAGTGGGATACTTCTGGACTGTGTCGGAAAGTGTCTCACTATGATATGCCACTGGATGCTCCTGTTGAGTAAGGACTTCCCCAATAGCACAGTCAGAGGCATATGTCTTGATCTCAAATGGTTGTTGCAAGTCTGGTAATGTGAGCACTGGTGCAGAGTAAAGGTGATGATTCAAATCTCCGAACTCCTTCTGTTGAGAATTAGACCAAAATAATTTTGCTTTCTCTCCTCCCTTGGTGACTTGACTCAAGGGCCAAGTGATATGAGAGAATCCCAACACGAACCTGAGGTAGAAATTGGAAAGACCCTAAAAGTTGCAGACCTTTTTTAGGGTGGTTGGGGCTAGCCAATCCAGAATGACTTGGATCTTGGATGGATCCACATGCACCCCTCGCTCATCAATAATGTATCCGAAATACTAAACCTGGGTCATGCCAAAAGTGCACTTCTCCAAATTGGCACACAACTTGTGTTGTCGTAGTGTTTGGAGGACCTGTCGAATGTAGTGGAGGTGCTCTTCCTAAGTCTGGCTAAAGATCATAATGTCATCCAAGTACACCACTACAAATGAGTTGGTGAATGGTCGTAAGATGTCATCCATTAGCCTCATGAAGGTTGCAGGGGCATTCGTTAACCCGAAAGGCATGACTAGCCATTCGAAAAGGCCCTCCTTGGATTTGAAGGCAGTCTTCCACACATCAGAGGGTTCGATTGGTACCTGGTGATGCCCAGAATTCAAGTTGATCTTGCTGAAATATTTCTCCCCCTTGAGTTGGTCCAGAAGGTCTTCAATATGTGGGATCGAGTACCTATTCCGGACAGTGATCTTGTTCAACGCCCGATAGTCAATGCAGAGTCTCCAAGTCCCATCCTTCTTTTGCACCAACACGATCAGGCTCCCACAGGGCGATGAAATCGGCCGGGTGTGACCTTTCTGCAACAACTCCTGAATCTGCCTCTTGATTTCGTCATTCTCCAGTACATAGCATCGATTGATTGGTCCATTGAGCAATGATGCACATGGGGTCAGATCGATGGGGTGCTTGACATGGCAGTGTAGAGGCACCCCTGCGGGGGAGGTGAAGATGTCCTCATACTCCTCCACGAACTTATCCATATGTTGGTGTCGTGCAGAGGGGCCCTATCTGGAGGTCGTGGCCACAATCTTCTTCTTGCCCCGAGGGAAAATCATCAGGAAAACAAATTTCCTGGTTTTGGAAATGAGCTTACTGCATTGTTTTGGAGTAACCAAAGAGATGGCAGTAGGCGGTGCTATCTCTAGTATCGTGTACAAATTATTTCCCAAAGTAATAATAACAACACGAGGCATGGACTCAAACACAACATGTTGCTTCCTCAAGTACTATTGGCCTAATAATACATCAGAAACATCAAGAGGAGCAATGTCACATAATACCTCATCCTTGAAGGGCTTGATGTTGTAGGGAAGGTGACATTGTTGGCTGATGTGAAGGTCCCTTCCTTGTTGCAGCCACCCGATGGTGTATGGTTGTGGGTGTGCAGTGGTCGGCAAGCCCAGTTGCTTCACGACCTTTACTGAGATGAGGTTCTTCTAGCTCCCGATGTCGACAATGAATCGCAACAGGGAATCCTTTACCCACATCTTGGAATGGAAGAGGCACTCCACCTCCTCTGGATCTTATGGTTCCTCCTTCTGGATATTCGTGGTGGCGTTGGGTTCCGCATCGATAATTGGCTTCCCCCTGTCACTCCCCTTACCGGGTTCTGATTCAGAGTCGGAGCATGCATCCGATTCAGACGCCTTCAACTTGGCTACCGGTGACTGCTTGGCTCGACACTCACTTGTGTTGTGAGTGGAGCTCT
>SNQJ01S0034975.1:58045-69161 GCA_010110895.2 Picea sitchensis
CGATCTCAAAAAAACTTCATTTAGGCCCTCAAAATGGCCCCAGAAGTGAAAACCTGCTAAAAATAGTAAATTGCCAAAATGGCCAGAAAACTGTTTTGAGCCATTTGGAAAAGGTGGGTGGCCCCCGATATCCACCTGGATCACTTGAACAATTGAATGGAGAGCATGCAAAGAGCCTGTAAGGGTTTGTTTCCCTTTTTGAAAATTCTTCGATGTTGAAAACCGAGAATGTCGAAATGTGAGGTAGTGCCTTGAATGGTCAGATGGAGAGCATGCAAAGAGCATACAAAGGAATATCAAAAGGTTGAAGCCGAATGTAGAGTGAAAATTCTAGAATGGCACCAAATGTAGAGTGGGAATGTTCAAACATCTCAAATGGTTGAATCACAGGAGGGCCAATGTAATGATTAACTAACATGTTCAACATCATCAAAGTTTGACATGGGTTGGAGATGGCATAATTATCAAGTAATCCATCGATTAGTGTGTTTCTGCCACATGTCAAGTTAGACTCTAAGCATGTATTTTGGATAATTCCTAAGCTTACTCGGAATGCTCTCTATTATGTATCAGATCTATTATATTAAGCATAAAAATAAATACTACAGAAAATACCAATGAAACGATAAAATGCAGCGAACCAAAACCAAAAAGAATACTTTTATTGATAGGAAGCAATATTCACTTGCCTCTTCAAGGGGGAAACCTCCAGCAGAGCAACGCTCTATTACAATAATTCTCAAGAAAAATATTTCTCATGCCTCCTACTCTTATTTATACTAATTCTATCTTCTATAGAATATTTTAGAGGAAGATCTTTCTAGAAGCGAAAACTTCTATTAGGTCTTCTTACATTGAGTTGTTCACATTTATCAAATAGGACTTATTGACTAATGTTGGCCTTTATTACATGGAAAATATATTATTCTACCTACGTGATGGGTTAGGGAGGTTGGGTCCCTAACATGCCCTCCCCCTTGAAGAACAACCTTCTCCTCAAGACTTGAGATGAGGAAATTGTTGTAAAATGGTGGCCAACTCCTAGGTGGCATCTGCTAGATTTATATCTTTCCACTGAAATAACACTTCCTTGATGGTGCGTTGATGGAGGTGACACCCTCGTTGGTCCATGACTGTTTATGGCTACAACCAAATGGAACCTTCTTCATCCAACTCAGGGAGACTAGTTTGAGTTTGGCACTCAGTTCCAATTAGTTTCTTAAACATGAGACATGAAAACCATGATGGATCTTAGAATGATTGGGAAGATTTAACTGGTAGGCCACATGCCCCACTCACTTGAGAATGGTATAAGGACCCTAAAAATTGGGAGCAAGTTTCTGGCAATGTTCATATTTGAGTGAAGTTGGCTTATAATGTTGTAGATGAAGAAACAATTGGTCCCCTGCAGCAAATTGACGTTCGGAACAACCTTGATATGCTTGTTGCTTCATGTCATTCTTAGCCATGACCAAAATTTCTTTGATGGTACGGAGAATGGCCTCTCGAACTGTAAGATTTGTTTCAACCTCCCGAACCTTTGAGACACTTGGCATGTATGTGAGAATTGACGGTGGCTTTTGTCCATGGACTACTTCAAAATGAGTCATGCAAGTAGCAGTATGGTAAGAGGTGTTGTACCACCATTCATCTAGGGGTAAGCACCAAGCCCACTTATTTTGTCTATTGCATGTAAAACACCGCAAATATCTTTCCAAACACATGTTGAAAATTTCAGTTTGGACATCAGTCTAGGGATGATAGGCAGTGTTGAGATGCAATGGGGTTACCTGGAGCCTTAACAATTCTTGCCAAAAATTATTGGTGACAGTTGGATCTTTGTCAGAGACAATAGAATGAGGCATGCCATGAAGTTTGAATATATTATCCATGAAAATTTGAGCCATTGTGGATGCGGTGAATGGGTGTTGAAGAGAACAAAAATGAGTATATTTGGAAAGATGATCGACTACCACCATGATGACTGAATTATTTCTTAATTTAGGTAAGCCAACAATGAAATCCATGGAAATGTCCCTTCAAATAACAGGGGGAATCGAAAGTGGTTGGAGTGTGCCTGGGGATTTGACTGTTTCACCCTTGTTGCATTGACAAACATCACATTTAGCCATAAATGTGCAGATGTATTGTTTCATACCATCCCAGAAAAAGAACGTTTGACCTCTTCATAGGTTTTGGTAAACCTTGAATGCCCAGCTATGGGTGAAGCATGAAGCTCAACAAGCACTATGGATTTAAGATGTGATTGTTTTCTTAAATACAAACATCCTTTGTAGCGAAGCTCTTCATTGTGCCAAGAGTACCCTGGAGAAGTTGGAGAATGGTGTTGCAATTGTTTGATCAGGCGAGAGAGTTTGGGGTCTTGTAGGCATTCCTGGTGAGCAACTTGGAGCCAATCTGGTAAAATGGAGAGGGAAAAGAGGGACCCTTCTTCTTCATACTTTCTATAAAGAGCATCAACAACCACATTTTATTTTCTCTTCTTGTAAATGATCTCATAATCATATACAAATAGCTTGGTCCCCCATTTTTGTTGCTCTGGGGATGAAATTCATTGTACCAAAAAATACTTGAGGCTCTGATGATCGATTTTAATTTGGAAGCATTGCCCCAGGAGATAAGGACGTCAAAGATCCACACCATGCATAATATCCAACATTTCCTTTTCATATATTGATTGGCACAATTGTCTCTCTGAATTTTTTTTTCTAGTGAAGGCCAAAGGCTTACCATCTTGCATGAGGACTGCCCTGATTTCTTTCCCTAAAGCATCACATTCAAAGACAAAAGTTTTTGTGAAGTCGAGAAGGGCTAGGATGGGAATCGTGCACATAGCCTTTTTCAAGGCATGGAAGGATTGATCATCGACCGACGTCCAAGTGAAAGCGTTATTTTTAAGGAGATCAATGAGAGGTGGGACAATTTTTCCATAATTATGAACAAACTTGAGATAATAGCATGTTAAACCCAAAAAATCACACAAACTCTTAAGAGTTTTAGGGAGAGGCCAATCCTTCATAGCTTCAATTTTCTTAGGATCCACCCGTACGCCATCCTTGTCGACAATATGACCCAGTTACTCCACTTTAGAGGCTCCAAAGGGACATTTAGATTGTTTGAGGAAAATTTTGTGCTGAGAGAGTAGATGGAGAACTGGATCCACATGGGCGAGATGGGATTCCCAAGTTTTACAATAGATGAGAATATCCTAAAAAAAAATACTAAGACAAAATGATGAAGGAACAGATGGAAGACATTATTATAGAAACTTTGGAAAGTGGAGGGAGCATTACACAGGCCAAAGGGAATGACTGAGAACTCATAGTGACCCTCATGAGTTCTAAAGGAAATCTTGGGAATGTCTTCCTCTTTCATATGTATATGGCGGTAGCCAGAATGAAGATCAAGATTAGTAAAGTACTAAGCACTGCTCAACTCATCCAACAGGTCATCAATAACAAGAATGGAAAATTTGTCTGTAATGGTGAGTTTGTCGAGGGTGCAGAAGTTAGGGCAGATGTGCCAAGTGCCTTCTTTCTCGAGTACCATGACCACAGGAGAGTAATAGGGGTTGGTACTAGAACAGATAACACCTGCTTCGAGCAATTCTTAAACAATTTTATCAATTTCATTCTTATGGGTAAAGGGATGACGATAAGGGAGAACATTGGGAGGGAGTCTACCTGGTACTAGAGGAATGGAATGATCATGAACACCACGGGAAGGGGGAAGTCCATGGGGAGTGGAAAAAATGGCTTGTTGTTTGGAGAGGATGATTGGAGGTCATGATGCACAGAGGGTGTTTCAACTACTTGAATGGAATGGAGTTGGGAAATAATTCTCGAATGACCTTTTTGAGGAGCTTTTCCATTCGATGGGAACTGATGATCTCAGGGGAGCCTCCAGTGATGCCTTGGAACTTATATTGTTGTCCCTCTTGTTGGAATTACATGGTTAATTTCTTAAAATCCATGAGGACGGGACCCAAAATGCGTAACCATTCAACACCGAGCACAATATCACAACCTCCCATGTCGATAGAAAACATATGATATTTCAAGTGGTATTGACCAATTTGTAGGTGCACATTTTCACAACACCCACCACATTTCATGGAACCACCATTAAAAATCATGATTTGAAAATTGTTGACAACACATATATATAAATTGATTTCCTTGGAAATGCGACGATGAATAAAATTATAGGTGTTGGCACTATCAATGAGGATGATGCCCTTCATGTGCTTAATGTAGCCAATGAGATTGAGGGTCTAGGGAGTAGAGAAGCCAGTAAGGGCATGCAACAAAATTTGTGGTTCGACTTATGATGGATCAAAGGGTGGACTAGGAGAAATGGTTGGGAGTAGGTTTTCCACTGGGGAAACTTCGGCCTCCTTGTCAGCAACATCCTCATAAACTACCATAAAAATCTTATTCTCCTTACACTTGTTCCCTAGAAAATATTTTTCATCACAATTATAGCAAAGACCCTTGAGTTGGCAGTCAACCATTTATGCCCGAGTTAATTTATGGATCTTGAGAGAAGTGGTAGGAGGGGTGGGATTGGTGGGCCAAGTTCGAGGAATAAAGGAGGGTTTTCGATTCTAGGCAGAGACAATTTATTGGGCTTCCTTGGCTCGTTGAGTAGCTTCCAACCAAGTTTAAGGGTGAGCCATTGGGACCTAGGCACAAATTTCATCCATGAGTCCACCGATAAATCATTCCATGAAGAAGACATCTGACATGCCATCCATTCAAAAACCCAAGTGCTCAAAAGAAAATATAAAGTTTTCCACTGTGCCAGATTGTTTCAACTTGGTCAAACAACCTAAATAGTGGGTGTCAGTGTCAAAGCGTTCATAAAGCTCTGCAACAAACTTTGTCCAAGCAACATACCCTTAGCATGTATTTATACACCATTGCCACCATTACCAGCGTTTAGGATCCATATAGAGGACACCATAACAAATTTTGGCCAACTCATCAGTAATGTCATGCAAGGAGAAATAATGTTCCATTTGAGTGACCCAGCCTATGGGATATGAGCCACAAAATTTATTCACCTCAACTCTGGGAAGACGAGGGTCATGATGAAGGGAGTTGGAATGAAAGGCCATACTTTGGGAAGATTCCTCACCTTCATAGTGTGAAGGTTATTCGAAGGAGGGAGATCCATGAGACTGCTTTAACCATCAATTGAGAGTGGTGGCAAGGGAGGCCAATTCACCCTTAACTTCTGCAAATTAACCCGTAACTTTGGCCTCGAAGGTTGCCAATTTGGAATTGGTGGAAGCAATGTGAGAAGTCACTATTTGGATGTTCTCTGAGTGTTGTTTGGATTCATATTGTAGGTGAAGGAGTTTTTGGTTGTAGGTGGTGGCCATTTGGGAATGAGGGGTGTCGGGGAGGGGAAATGGGTCCATGGAAAAAAGACAGAGAAATGATATATATGACAATGATCAGGGTGAAAAGAGTAATGCAATGGGATAGGTGTCAAATAAGGGTGTCGGGAAGGGTGGGGGGTCCACAATTTTATTTTTTGCTTAAAAGTGATAAGTACCACAAATCCAAGAGAGAAATCCAACAACATAGGTCCCAAATAAAGGTGTCGACAGGACCACTATATTCTTTTTTTTTTACATCTACAAATTTAAACTTCGGCTTGAACACTGTAGTAACAAATGGCCCAAATTGTTAAAGGGAGAAATTCTATAGGAATTTCGCAACTAGAATGCAGGAGGAAAGGTTGCACTGTAATAGATCTATTCAATTCCTTTTTTGTCTTATTTCTTCCCAAGGGTTAGAGTTTATAGGGTTCCTACAAACAAGGGTTTGCCTTGTGCTATAGCTCTCTAATATACGTGCAGGGTCGAACAATAGTACTCGACCGGATATCTTAGGGCACCAACTAACGAGGCTCGACCGTACCCTTAGTCATACTACCTGATTACCCAGGCACTGGAGAGTATCTTCCTGAGTGTTGTTCTCGGTGTCACTATAGCATTCAGGTGACCGATCGACTGGTCTAGAGCTGGTTTCAGGAGACCAAGGGGACTCCCGATATACCTATCGATACATGGGAGTGATGGTTGTGTACATATTCTACCTGATGCAGTACTACTGGAGGGGTACCAACATGGGTTACATAGGTTTCCAACTAGGTGAAATGTTTGTTTCTAGGAAACCTCGTGAAACCATATGTATTTCTTGCACGTAGTCTTCCCCGTCACAATTTTACCCATTGATTGATAGATCTTTGTGCTTTAAAGATGCTGGCAATCCACGTCTCTACCCTGGGAAAAATATTCCCATAGTTTTCGCAGAGGAAAGTTCTTTGATACCACTTGTTAGCTACCTGATCTATTATATTAAGCAGAAACAAAAATACTACAGAAAATACTAGCGAAACAATAAAATGCAGAGAACCACAACCAAAAAGAATACCTTTGTTGATAGGAAGCAATGTTCACTTGCCTCTTTGAGGGGACAACCTCCAGTAGAGCAACGCTCTATTGCATTAATTGATACTCTTTTATTTGTAGATCTAGAAATGGCAGAAATTGATGTTAGTGGTATTCATGGTATTCATTTAGGCTCCATATGGGGATTGTGGCTCCATGTGAGGCACGAAAGAACAGTAGACCAATTGCCTTTATTGGGCAAATGGACTCATTATTGCTTTCGTTTGTTGATCTAAATGTTTTCTTTCTTTATTGAAATTTAATCTTATATAGAAGTGATAAGCATAACCATATCTAAAAATATTAAAGCATACTTGGTGATTGATTTCAAGTCAGGCTAATAAGTGTTTTCTTATCTTAAAATTGATTCCAGAATTGTCGAGGATAATCAAAGTAAATTTAACAAAATTATCATATTTTAACTGACTCTGTTTGCTCTCAAGGTTATAAAGATGCACAATGTGTTTATTTAAGGAATCCCAGTTGGTTCAAGATATAAATATTATTGAAAAAGAACTACATAACAGAGTATATTATGCAGATGTGTAAGACAACCTTACATACATCATAGATATTGCCTCACTGCCAACAAGCCTGTTCAATACCCCAATGAAGTTATCTATATCTCCCCTTATTGAATTTCATTTCACAACTTCAAAAACAAGCTTTCATTTCACTAATATGAGGGCAATCAATATATGAATTTCCTTTCATCATCTCTATTTGGACAAGATGGGGGCAATCAATTTGTGAATTTCCTTTCACCTTCTGTCTTTGATTTTATTACTTTGAACTGGGGGCAATCGATTGTATCTAGGATACAAGGGATGACATACGTTTATGATCTGATGAAAAACAAGGTTTGTCTACAGTTTTAAGAATATTCTGAGATTAGTTTTCTTTCAATTCCAAGTATACCTTCACCTATAGGTAAATTGGGAAAAAAATTATTTATTTTCAGAGATAAACCTTGAGCAAAGTTGTCAGCTGAAATGTAATATTAGGGCTAAATTTACTAGGATTAGCCTAGACATACCTTTTCAATTAAAATCAAGAAACATGAAAATTTTTCACCTAACTTGTTTTAAAAATATGCTTTTAAGTTTTTAGTGTAGGCTAAAATTTTCCATTTCTACAAAGACTAATATCATTAAGAACGAAGGAGAATTTCATTCGTAGAAAGGAATAGAGGGAGAGAGATGACAAATAGATCAGAATTTTGAATCATTTCAACTAAACGGAAAATAATTCACACGCGTTTCTGTGTCAGGACAAGACTCTTGCTTTGCTTTGTTCTTCTTATAATGATTTATTTATTTTCCTACCGGAGATGAGCATGTATCCAATAAGAATGATGTTACAGAATGATGTTACAGATCCTCTCTTCACCGCTTCTCCAATCTTTTCAATAAATGATGACGCTATCTTTTTAATTCGTGGGAATTATCCCTCATGTCTGTTATAATCAAGATTTTCATTTTTAATAAATAGTAAGAAAGAATAGGAGTTGTTACCTGTTTTCCTCTGAAGTTTTAAAGAGGAATTGAATTTATTCATCACCTAATTCCAGAGAGTTCGAAAAACATGAAGAGATGAGTGGTCAACTTGATGACTGTGAATGTTTCAATTGTGCAATCTTGACTCTTCAAGAAAAGGTTTGGGAACAATCATAAATGATTCAAGAGCTCCAAGATTCAAATTTTCAACTTCACCAACAGATTCAATCTCAGGAAATGTGACATCGAGAGGAAATGGCGACTATAACAATAGTTGTGAATCAAAACACGGTTCATTTAAGCTCTCATCGTTGACAGTTGAGACTTCTGCGAAGGAGACATCCACCAATGAACATTATTGTGGAATCAGTTAGATCCCGAGTTTCTACAACGTCATCTCTTTTTCCCGAAAACCTTTCACTTCCAACATATCGTTAGAATGTTGAAGAACTTCGATCATTGGCCATTCAAGAAAATGCAGAATTTCAACAATTAGACAATTCTATGGAAGTAATGGAAGTAAAGCATAAGGAAGATATAATTCATATCAGTTGTCATCAGTAGGCTTCCATATTTTCTTTTCTTTTCTTTTCTTTTCTTTTGTTGTGGCTGTGAAAGTTTGACAAAACTATGTAGAGAGACAGGCAATCATTGTAAAAAAAAATGTCAAGTTTTGAACATATAATTTCTGAACTTTTGTATTCAAGGACTGTTATAATGTTTTGACAATTCTATTCTCCGAAATTTTCAACTGTTTTGTTAAGAGGAGTATTGTTTTATTAACTACATAGTGAGTTTTATTCATGAAAAGTAAAAAATGATTTATTTATTTTTTCTTTTTTTATTATCCTTGAAATAAAATCGAAACTATTGTTTTCTTGAAAAAAATATTTACATAAATTTTAGCACTCAAAAATACTTAAATAAGTTCTGAAAAAAGAAAAAGAAATAAAAATTTACAATGTAAATCCAATCCAATCCAGTATGTACAATGGAAACTAAAAAGTAAACTACTTCATAAAATGTTTTAAAAATTGTCCTTTGATAGGGGCCTCAAGAATTTCTCCATTTAAATTTTCGAGAGGGAATGAATTTCTCCCTTCAATTGCTGCAATTTTGAAAGGACCAAACCAAAGATGATCAAATTTTCCATGTTTCCCAGTGTCTTCTTTTTTGGCCTCCCACTTCAGGACTAAATCTCCAGGAAGAAACTCCTTGTCTTTGGATTTCTCATCAAAGATAGCCTTCATATTGCCTTGGTATTTCTGAAGCGTCTCATCCACTTTTGTTCCATTCAGTTGGACTTCAATTATTTGATTTATTCTTCTTGTCAAATCATTTGGTTCTTCATTAGCATCCTGCGAGAGTTTCATCACAGGAAGAGTAAGGTTAATATGAAGAATAACATATGTGCCATAAACTAATTGGAAATGAGACATACCTATCGATTTCTTGGTGTCGATTATGTTTTCCCATAGAGCATATTTTAAATGTATATGCCAAGCTTTCTTATTTTATGTCAAGACTTTCTTAATTATCTTCATTAAACTTTTACTAGATGACTTTTCCAGCCCATTTCCCTGAGGATAATAAGCTATAGAATGACTCAAAATGATATTATATTTTTGACAAAAAAATTTCATAGGTATAGATTTGAAAGCTTGTGCATTATCTGTGACTTTTTCCTCAGACAACCAAACCTTGCAAGAATGTTCTCTTCCAAAAAAATTGTTACTACTGAATCTGTAGCATTCCGAGTTGGAATAGCTTCTACCCATTTAGTAAAGTAATCAGTAGCAGTTAAAATCCATATGTGTTGGGCATTTGATTGTGGATGAATTTCTCCGATGAAATATAGGCCCCATTATTGGAAAGGAGCTTCAGCTTTAACATGAACTAAAGGTAAGGCAGGGAGATTTTGATTTCCAAGAAAAAGTTGGCATGATTTGCAAGCTCCGACCCTTGCATTTATGTTAGTGAATAAACTTGGCCAGTAATAGCCCGCCCTTAAAATTTTATAAGTTGTTGCTCTCCAAGCATGGTGTCCTCTACATACTCTTTTATGAAACTCATCAATGACTACTTTTGTTTCAGATTTTGTAAGGCAACATAATAAGAAACCCAAAGGATCCTTCCAGTATAACTTACCATTGATAATGCAATATTTGATCGCCTGTAATTTTTAGGTTATTGCCTTGTTAGGAGTCATGTCAACAGTACATTGAAGAGTAAGGAGGTAAGACACTATATTGTTATACCAAAAAGAGGAAGAAAATTTATCATCAATATGAGTTGTTGGCATTTGATCATCAATTTCTTCAATGTATGGAAGACAATTTTCAGACTCGAAATGATTTATTCCCAAGGCTTTGAAATTTGATTCAGCAAGCAATTTTTCTAGACCCTGTCCTTTTATCAGTTTGGTTGGTTTGACTTCCAAATCATATTCTTGAATTTTGGCCAAGCGGTTTCCCCTTCTTCCGTCACTGTCAGGATGAATTAGGATATCTTTGGTTGTGCTAGTGGGTACATATGTGATTGTTCTTGAATGTAAAACATATGTTCATAAATCCTTAAGTGCCTTAACCATAGCATAGGCATGTTTCTCTAGAATATAATATTTTAACTTTGCCTCTCTGAGGATTTTACTAAAAAAGGCAATAGGTTGTTCGAATCCTTCATCATTTTTCTGTAGGAGTACTACTGCAATTGTGTATTCAGATGCAAATGAAAATATTAAAAACTCCTTGGCATAATCAGGACTTACCAGCACTAGTGCTTCTCCTATAGAATTCTTGACTCGTTGGAAGGATGCCTTAGCTTCTGTCGTCCATTTTACCTCATTATCCTTCTTCAACATATATGTGATCAATTTGATAATTTCAGAATATTCAGAATAAATCTTCTCAAGAAATTAATTCTTCCTAAAAATGATTGAATTTCTTTTTTGTTTCTAGGTATGTTGATCTGATCAACAGCTTCAACTCTTTTTGGATCTATTTTAATTCCATCTTTGGATACAATATGTCCCAACAACTTCCCTTCTTGCATGGAAAAATGAGATTTCTTAGGGTTCAAAGACAAACCAAATTTTTTGCATTTGTCAAATGTTTGTCTAAGATGTTTCAAGTGTTCT
>SNQJ01S0034976.1:0-32557 GCA_010110895.2 Picea sitchensis
AACAATTTTAGTGTAAGAATGTCTGTGAATGTTTTGATAATAATTTATCGACATATGCTTGTAATAGAGGAAGCCATGCACGACTTACGTCGATAAAAATGAATCTAATCATGCCCAGGTTGAACTAAGTCAGGTATCCAGTCTGTTCTCTGGAATTTGTCTCCCTTATCTGTATCCAAGAATGCCCCGAAATAGACCTCTTCACGGAGATTCCCCCCTTAGAAGGGTTTACCAAGAACCTGGAGAAAGAGAGTGAATGTGCAAGTCTTAGCAACCCTGTGCGAAGAGGAATGACCCTCTTGAAATCCCGAATTAGCAGCGTAAGGATAAGTATTGATCAACGGATGAGATCCTGTTGGGGAACCTATTGTCATTCACGATCGTTAAATCAAAGGAATGAGAGAGGGCGTTAAATTGCCTTAACCCTTTTTCCTCTATCTTCGTGAATAGCGAGGAGATCTGAGTCGTAGACCCCCAGGCTCCATGAGAGCATTTGGACTGTTGATTTTTTTTCCACGTCCAAAGAGAAGTAGAAAAGGGCGCGACATCAGGACCGATCTGAATCGTCAGATCCGAACTAGAAATCCCGATAGTCATTAGATCTTTAGGGAGATAGACGAGGGTTAAGCCTTGTGAATAGGGGGAAAATGGATCTGAGCCATCCATCTGAGGAGGACAGGTGGCAGAGATCCAAGGGTCTCGCGAACTCGGAGGTTCGCAAGGTAAGAGCCCAAAAGTTGGATGCTCTAAGTCGCGAGTGGCGAAGCCACGAGAGGATCTGAGTCGTCCATCCGATGAGGACAGGTGGTAGAGATCTAAGGGTCTCGCGAACTTGGAGGTTCGCAAGGTAAGAGCCCAAAAGTTGGATGCTCTAAGTCGCGAGTGGCGAAGCCACGAGAGGATCTGAGCCGTCCATCCGAAGAGGATAGGTGGCAGAGATCCAGCGATCTCGTGAGCTCAGAGGTTCGCGGGGTAGAAGTCCAAAAGTTGGATGCTCCAAGTTGCGAGTGGCGAAGCTACGAGAGGATCAAAGTCGTCCATCTAAGGAGGACAGGTGGCAGAGATCGAGAGATCTCGCGAACTCGGGAGTTCGCAGGGTGAACGCCCAAGTAGTTGGTGTTAAAAGTCGTGAGGCGCGAGGACACGAAGCGACGAAGTGCCAAGAGGACTAGGAGCCATCCATCTGAGGAGGACAGGTGGCAGAGATCGAGAGATCGAGAGAACTCGGAAGTTCGCAGGGTGAGAGACCAAACATTGGATACTCCAAGTCGCAAAGACGCGAGGAGCGAGGAAGGAAGGAGAGTCGTTGGATCTGGGTCGTAGGAGGATCGTTGGATTGGGAACCTTATCGCCTATCGCGCACTCGGGAGTTCGGAGGTCGAGTGGAGCCACTTTCGACATCAGAAGTCACGAAGTACCGAGTGTCGAGGTTCGTGTGGATGCGTGGCAGAGCCATAAGGTGGGACCCGCGTGGTCGACGGGTGGACACACGTTTCCTGAAGATAGGAGACGACACTTCGTTGAATTCTCGCATCTCGGAGGTTCACGAAATTGAAGGGTGAAATATCGACGATTCAACCGGCGAGGTTGCGAGGTTGCGAGTAGAGAAGAACCTCCAAGGGAGGAGTCAACTCAGCGTTGACCTACCGCGTCTCGGGAGATCGAAATAGGAGAGCACGAGAGTTCGACTCACCAACTCACGAAGGTGCGAGTTGCGAGAGGCGCTGACGTTTAAGCCTAGCCTACGGTTACAGGTGGGGAGGGCGCTAACTAAGAAAGGAGCTATACCCGTATCGCCATTATACCTTCAAGATTGGACTCGATTGTATCGCTGAGTCGCGTCTACCTTCAAGATTGGACTCATTTGTATCGTTGAGTCGCGAAACATAAAAAAAAAAAAAAAATGCGCCTGGTTTGTTTGGTCTGTGGTCCTAACCCTGATCACAGGGAGGTGAACAGGGAAGAACTAGCCTGCTCTAGACCCTGTAGGACTTCGGAGATTCTGCTCCTTGAGGAAGAACAAAACGTTTTGATTATGGTGCGTGCTAAAGTGGTATCAGAGCAATGGTTACAACATTCTCGGCTCGATTGAGCTCATGCACGAGTCGCGCATAAACCCTGTTCAAACACCCTAAGTGAGGAGTAATCCCTTGACTTAACTATCTTACCAGGATTAAGAACCTGGAAAAAATGAAAACCCAACTGTGTATTCATGTGAAAGAGCTATGAATTCTCTTATGCGCCATTTATAAAATGAATTTTAACTTTGACTAATAGTCAGCGTTTGTATTTTCACTCAAGCGGACGACCAACCACGAGAATCTACAAACGTGGAGTATGGTGACTTGATCACAGAGGTGGGGGATGGATCCCACAACAAAGATGAAGAGTCCGACGAAGAAGAGAAATAGGAACCTCTCCAGACCTAGCAGAGACTGTGAGGAGACTCATGGTCAAACTACAAAGCTACAAGGTCATAATGAAAGCAATGGGATGAAAGAACAAGAAAGTTAAAATCGGAATTAATGCGCTCTACCGCAGAGCTTATCCTAATCCACAAAGAACAAATGCAAAGATGAACCGGTGATACAGACCGGTATCGTCGCTGGCCACACCGAGAGAAGCATTATCCGTAAAGGTCCACCCCAGAGGTAAAGGACCGCACTGCATTTATCTAATCGAGAGCGGTAAGATGGTGATCGTAAGACCTTTGAAGCAGCTGGTAAATCCGGGCCCATTCTCAAAAGAAACCAAGTAAAGAAAAAGATTTCCAAGAGTCATAAATTTGAAGAATTCATGAAGGCCAAACCTCCCTCCTTCTCGACGGCTAGATAAAGAGGAGAGGAAGTCAAGTTTGCCACTTGACTAAAGAAATATTTCAGAGTCCACATTTCTCGAGAACTTGAAGGTCTGAGTGGCCACTTTCAATCTGAATGGAAGGGCTTCCATATGGTGGGAAGACCTTTAGAATATGAAAGGGTCCATGAGGAGGACCCTATTTTGAAATGGGGCTCTCAGAAGTACCTCGAAGAAGCATTTTTCGAAAGGTATTTCACGAAAGCTAAAGAGCTCTTTACTTAACTCAAAACTAGACAACTTACTACATGGAGGAGTATGTCAACAAATTCCTTTGAATTACTAAGATATGTACCCTACATCAAAGCAGAAGGCAAAAGTCCCAACGACCGATGTGGGCTACCCAAGGAATACCGTAACCGAATCAATTCGACCAGCCAAAGACCTTAGAAGATACCTATTCAAAGCAACATATTGTCACGAACAATATGGACATCGGGAAGAGTCTTGTGGATATTGGAAACAAAAGAGTGGTTCAATTCAGAAAAGGGGAGCAAATCCTCGGGATTTTAAAAACTACCAGAAGAACCACGTAATGAACTTTCCAACCCAGAGCATACTCCAGCAGAACTTTCCATCACCAGACGAAAATAAAACTTCGACCTATACCAAGAAGATCGATAACCCGCAGAAAACCTTTGGAATTGGTCGCAGATATCATCTCCTGAGAGATCATCTGCTAACCGGCCAACCGCAATGCCGGAAATTTTATAACATGCAGGAATCTACCATGTTCAATGATGTGGCAAGGAGTGGTACGGCAGATCTATGCAAAATTCTTGGATAATAACCAAGCTTCGGACCACCAAGCTCCAGCGGTGGAAATAGAAGGTATGATCTTCAACCATCCGGTACCTGTTTTGATCGAACCGTCCAAATTTTGAGTTATATATCCCCTAGACTCGTTGATAAGTGTAAGCTACGCATAAATACGAAAGACTCCGAAACCATGGTTGGTACATTAGCCACCGCACCAAAAAGAAAGGTGCGTAGAGGTCGTACCAACTCCGCCAATTCATTATGGATGAATTCCCACCCAAGCAACCCTAAATGTATTACCCCCTGGATATTATGACTGGTTGATTGGTATGGACTCCATTACTTCCATAAAGACAAACCGGATTGTTACTTATCAAACCTAGGAATGTGGAGTGAAGAAGGAAAAAGGATAACCCTTCAAGGGATCCTAAACCTATTTCGAGACAAATACTCATGATTACAATTGAGAAAGTATTGTCGAAAAGGGATGTCCCCTATATGCGATAAAGGTGTTGAAAACAACCGGCGCAGATCCAAGTTCCCGGCGACTGTTCCATCCTCGTGAGAATACCGTAGATGTGTTTCCCGGTGAGGGAAATATCGGTTCTACCTCCGAGAAGTTACATTGACTTCTCGATAGAACACGTGCCATGAGTGGTGTTGGTGTCTAGAACACCCTACCGAATGAGCATGCCTGAAAGAGAGTTTAAACCCACCAAATTGAAAGAAATGATGGAGTTAAAGGGCTATATTCGACCCGCGGTTCCCCAAGTTACGTGCCATGTTTGTGAAAAGAAGGATGGCACCCTTGGGGACCGTGTATATTTCTGACAACTTAATAAAGTAACTATAAAGAACAACAAACACCCCTTTGCCCAGATCTACTTAGATCTATTCGACCGCTTTGGGAGGGTGCGCCCTGCTTTCAAAGATTGACTTGAGGTCGGATAACCATCAAGTCCTAATCAAGGGCAGTTAATATCCATAAGACCACTTCCTCTGGGACATGGTATGCTCATTATGAGTTTGTGGTATTTCCATTTAAGCTAAATCCAACTGCCACTTCATGTGCTTAATGAACACCGTACCTTGAAATGTGATAAATTCATACCATTTTATTGATGGTATCCGAATCTACTCAAGAATAGAGAAGTACCATGAAGAGCATCTTGTGACTGAAAGGTAAGTGCTAAGAGCTATGCTAAATCTAAATAGTGCGACTTCTTCCGTAATAACACACCACTTGGGATAATGGCCGTATCCGCGAAGGGTAGTAGATCCCGACAGATTAAGTCTATCATGTAACGTGGCTCTTACTCCCAAAGAATGTCTCGCATATTAGATCCTTTATGGATTGGGCGGATACTATAGGATATTTATAAAGATTTCTCCAAGATTGGTTGTCCAATCACCTCCGTGAGGAAGCGGAACTAAATTTATGGACAATGAATGTAACAGCATCATACCTTGAAACATATACCTACCACGCAATACGTGTTGAAAATTGTCAATCTGCATGACGACTTCCTTGTGTGCACAGATGCCCGTAAAGAAGGGCTCAGAGGAGTCCCCCATGCGAAGGAAAGGTGATCCGCTTATGAATCCCGAATTGAATGAGCATGAGGTCAATCCAGTGACTCATGATCTAGAACCGGATGCCATAGTGCATGCCTTGAAAATGGAGGCATTACCTCTTGGGAAGGAAATTCAGCTTTCATGACGCATCGGATTACGGTATTTTTTCGATCAACCCAAGATCAATACTAGACAAGCTGGGATGGATGGCTCCTCCCAGTTTAATTCAGTTTGATTTCTCTGGAAATCAAACTACATCAAAGGAAGGAGAATAGGTGGTCGGCGCCCCTCAGCAGGCGCATGAGAACGATTCACCTTTGCGTGCCAGCGAGTACCTGCGAGACACATGTCAAGGACAGAGTCAAGAAGGCACAAGAAACGTATCCCTTCGTCCAAACTGTGACCCTATACCTACAAAAAAAAAACCGCTAGAGTAAAATATGAAGTCTATCGATGACCGAAGAGACCGTCACCTTACGAGATAGATCAGACATTCCCACCAGATGATTTGAAGAGGTTCATCATGATGAACTACATAAAAATAATCTCTAAGACCGGTCACCTGTGATAATTCGAAATGATTACTGCCACTCGAAAATAGTTTTATTGGACGGGATTGAAGAAGGATGTAGCCAAATATTTGGCCCAATGCATAAATTCCAACAAGTTAAAGGTAACATCTAATAATCTTGTTGAAATTATTACACCCTTTACCAATCCCAGAACGGAAATGGAAACCATCTCCATGGATTTTATCACCGGATTACCAACTTCAACCAAATGTAATGACGTCGTTATGGTAGTGGGAATGATAACCGGTGTTTGTTCATTTCATCCCATCAAATCGAATTCCATGCATAGATATCACACACGTATTCATGAAAGGTGTTCCGAATCGCATCTATTACGCCGAGGGAGATAATATCCCATTTACATTACAAAGTTCACTTCCAATTCTATGGAACAATCGGGATGGCGGTTTGGAGACCAAGTTGTTGTTTTTAGTACCGTCTATCACCCTCAAACCGAAGGATAGATGTAAAGTATAAATCAGATATTAGAAGATATGTTAAGCATGCATGTGATGCATAAACTAGGGAAATGGGAAGACTACCTCATTGGTAGAATTCACCTACAACAATGAATAAGCATCCTTAAAGATGAGTCCATTCAGGTCCCCATGTAGACAATAATACCCAAATGAGTAATCCCGTAGAATAGATTTTTGACTCCGACATGTTGGAAAGAAATGAACAAAGAAGTGGTGCCCGGGATAAAACTAAATCCTAAGATCGCTTTAGGAACCGGCTGCAGTTGGGTTATGTTGATCAGTGAGAACTCCAAGAGAGTTCACCATAGGAGACCATGTATATCTCATAGTTAGACCTAGGAGAAGCTCCTTGAGGATGGGATTTTGTGCCAAGTTGGAACCTCGTTATTGTGGACCCTTGAGGTTCTAGATAGAGTGGGACCCATAGCCTATCGTCTAGCACTTCCTCCCACAAGAAGCACATAATGTTTCCATGTTTCATTATTGAAATAGTATACATGATGCTAATCATATAATTGGATCGGTCTCATGGATCCATAAACTGGAGAATTTACCAATCCCCCAATGCATACTGGACAGAAAGGAAACCCAACAGAATGGCAACCATTGCACAGTCAAGGTGCAAGGAAACATTTGGCCCAGATGAGGCTACATGGGAAATGGAGGATGCCACAGACATGGTTATCCAATTTTTTTACTTCTGTACATCCAATACATGTTAGTAGATAAGAACATTGGAGGACGATGTTCCTTTAAGGAGGGAATTGTAACACCCAGCTTCCCCCAATCTATAAATATAAATATATAAAAAAAAAAAAAAAAAAAACTCATAAATGTGAATATATGATGTAAACGGTCTTGAGGAAGAGGTCAATGAATGCGGCACATTCTGAATTATTGCGACCGCTAATGAGGGGATGCTAAAGAGAATGATGGCAAGAAGGCACCCGGTAAGAAACGGCGCGCCACCCCACCGGAGAATAAAATACCGATTTTGGATTCCAATCGCCCAGAGAATCAAAAGTGGGTCATCGGGTAATCGGAATCAATGCCTCAGGGTCAGGGCGACGGTTTGATGAGCATTGGTAAACCCCATCCCAGAGAGCCATCAGCTCGACGGCTGGGCTGGTGGAGGTTCGTACACACGCGAACCCTCGCTAGAGGATACATGTGACATGTAGGACGATTGAAAGGGAAGATGGAGGGGAACTTTAGCACACGCTAGAAAGGAAAGCGATAGCAGAGAGGAAGATTGCAACCTTCGCTCGTCACCGCAGAATGTATAGAGCCCCGTGCCATCGCGGGTCAGGGTATTAGTGGCAACTTCGTTGGGGAGTCATCGAGCCTAATGGCTAAGTGGAAACCATAACCCTCCTTGTCAGTTTCTCCCACTTCCGGTGTTATTTCCGATAAGTATTTTATGTATTGCATCTTAAATTTCATAATCGACATATATATATATATATATATATATATAAGTGGTGAGTATATATATATATATATATATATATATATATATATATATACTCACAAGACTGAGATTGTGAACAATTTTAGCGTAAGAATGTTCCGTGGAATGTTTCCTGACACAATTTCAATGCACATGCTTGTAATAGAGGAAGCCATGCACGAATTATGTCGATAAAATGAATCTAATCATGCCCAAGCTGAACTAAGTCGCATCCAAATCGTTTCTCCTCGGAATTTGTCTCCCCTTATCTCATCCAAGAATGCCCGAAATAGACCTCTTCAATGATTCTCTTTGGAAAGGTTTACCAAGAGCTTGGAAAAAGGACTGGAATGTGCAAGTCTTAGCAACCCCGTACGAAGAGGAATGACCCCTTGAAATCCCTCAATTGGGGCACAGAAGGATATACTGGATCAACGGATGAGATCCGCTAGGAACCCATTGTCATTCACGATCGTTAAATCAAAGGAATGAGAGAGGGCGTTAAATTGCCTTAACCCCTTCATCTTCGAATAGCTTAGGGAGATCCGAAGTCAGAGACCCCAAAATGTCCATGAGCATTTGATCGCTGATTTTTCCACGGGCCCAAAGAGAAGTAGAGGGCTGACATCGACCGGACCAATCGGCTGATCCCTCGAAACTAGAACTCATAGTCATTAGATCTTAGGGAGATAGACGAGGGTTAAGCCTTGCGAAGGGAAAATGGATCTGAGCCATCCATCCCAGGAGGACAGGTGGCAGAGATCCATGGGTCTCGCTACCTCGGAGGTTCGCAACGTAGAAGTCCAAAAGTTGGACTCTCCAAGTAGCTAGTGGCGAAGCCACGAGAGAATATGAGCCGTCCATAAGAAGGAGGAAATGTGTCGCGAGATCACCCACATCAAATATTTGGACATCAGGAAATAGAAGAGGAAGGATCCTTTCGAATTCGTCATTGACGAAGTCTTAAAATAATCTAGACCATCCATCCGAGGAGGACAAGTAGCAAAGATCTAGGGATCTCACGAAATCAGAGGTTCGCGGGGTAGAAGTCCAAAAAGTTGGATGCTCCAAGTAGCGAAAGTATTAAGCTACGAGGATCAAAGTCAGCCCATTTAGGAAGGTCGTGTGGCAGAGATCAGAGAGATCTTTCGAACTCGGGGGTTCGCAGGATAAAATCCCAAGTATTGTGTGCTAAAGGTCGCGAGGTGTGAGGACACGAAGCGACGAAGTGCCAAGAGGACTAGGAGCCATCCATCCGAGGGAGGACAAAGGCAGATCGAGAGACTGGTAAACCCCCGGAAGGTTCGCAGGGTGAGACCAAACATTGATACCCAAGCTCTAAAGACGCCGGTGAGCGCAGGGAAGGAAGGAGAGTCGCTGGATCCGGCCTGAGGATCGTTGATTGGGAACCTTTATCTGCCATCGCTGCGACTTCTGAGTCTCTGAGGTCGAGCGGAGCCACCTCGACATCAAGTCACGGCACCCAGTGTCGGTGGGTTCGTGGATGCGCGGCGCAGCCATGGTGGGACCCGCGGGTCGCATCGGGATACAAATGCCTCCCAAGATAGGAGACGACACTCGCTGAATTCTCGCATCTCGGAGGTTCACGAAATTGAAGGGTGAAATATCGACGATTCAACCGGCGAGGTTGCTAGGTTAAGTAGGTAGAGAAGAACTCCAAGGGAGGAGTCAACTCGCTGAATTACCGCCAGCTCCTGAGATCGAAATAGAGAGCACGCAGAGTTCGACTCACCAACTCAATGGCTAAGCGAGTTATGAGGCGTACCGACGCTAGTTTCCAGCTCACGGTTACGGGTGTGGGGAGGGTGTTAACTAAGAAAGGAGCTATACCCGTGACGCTTGCTATACCTTCAAGATTACCCTCATTGTGGTCACCGAGTCAAAACACAAAAAAAAAAAAAGGCTACCGGGTTTGTGTTTGGCCTGTGGTCCTAACCCACGATCACAGGGAGGTGAACAGGGAAGAACTAGCCTGCTCTGGACCCCGTAGGATTTTGGGGATTATGCTCCTTGAGGAAGAACAAAATGTTTTGATTATAGGTAGTGGGTGTGTTACACCTCTCCTGGGGGTAGTTCTATCCATTCTCATGATGAGGCCTTGAAAAGTGCCCATATTTATATGTTTAATGGGATTAATTTGACCACTTGCTCTAAGACGTACGACACACCAGCTAAACCTGACAAAGCCAAGGTCACTAACGGTTCTTTACCAGATCCATCAACATCCTCCGTTAGTCCTCCATGTGGACCACTTCAGACTGAGAAACCTTTGTTCGACTCTATATTATGCCCTCCTAAGAGCACTATTCATAAATATACCTTTAATCCTAGTTCATGTGTCGCCCAGAACTACAACATTGTTGAAGATTTGGCTCAAGCACCGTGTGTTATGTCTACGTTAGAAGTTATACAACACTTCCCCAGTCAATGTAGAACGCTCTTGGTTTCTATTGGCACTGTTGATCCTGAGTCGTCCAACAATATCATGTTTAACCTGGACAATTATACATCTCCACTCTCCCACCAACTTGCTTTCCAAATTGATGTTGTTGTTCACAATCAACAAATTCACCGATCCATCTTGGATGAGGGAGCCTCTACTTGTGTCATGTCTTTAGCATGTTGGAAAAGTCTAATATCACCCACACTTAACAAATCCCAAACGATGTTACATGCATTTGATGGGTGAGGTTTTCATCCCCATGGGATTTTACAGTCCCTTCCCATCCAGTTGGGTGGAAAAACCATCACTGTTGAGGTCGAGGTGGTCGATGCTCCCCTCGATTACAACTTGTTACTTGGAAGAAGTTGTTTTTATGCTATGACTGTTGTTTCCTTGTTGGTGTTTCGATGTGCACAATTTCCTCATCTGGGAAAAATTGTCACTGTCGATCAGTTAGATTTCTGTACACTCAACGCTCGCACTCCTGCTACCAACAATATTCCATGATTGGAAGATCACAAGATCATGTATGAAAGCATTGGTGTTGGCTTGTTGAAATATTATAGCCTTATGGGTACCTTTCCTACACCACTTCCACCGACTACACATCATATTGCCACCATCGATATGATTCCGACCATGGCTTATCAATTTTTGGAATCATCTGACCCTTGGATTGTACCTAGTCCCTTGGAATTCGATGTGCTAGGTGACACCATGCCACTTAGTCCAGACGAAACATCATATGTTTCTATCCAATCTGCCTCTCCCTCCTTGGACGACCAACATCTTTTGGTACCTAACAATTATTCGATACCATTGTGGTTAAATTCCTTGTCATCTGCGATCGACTACATTTCCCCAATTTTTCTCTCTAATGAATCTATTAGGGAAATGTTGAGCATTGATGAGATACCTAGGGATGATAACCATCATCGATCCTCTTTTATTCCTCCTCATGAAGAACTTCGGGGAGATATACACTCTATCTTCCATCCTGATATTGATTTTCCATTGTCTCCCATGACTTCAACTTATGATGATTTGGATCCGATAGTTGACATGGTGATCTCCTCGGTAGGGCTATTGGAGCCTGATCTCCTTAACCCTGTCGCGGCCCTCGACATGTGTTCCTTCTGGAGTGATTTTCTTCCATCCAGTGAATATCTCTTGGAAGCCATGACCAATTTTTTTCCCTTGCCATGGTGTCCTTCCAGAGCGTTATTCTCATGGAAGCCATGATCAAGGGGAGTCCACGAGCACAGTTTCTCTTCTCTGTGGCAAGATCGTTAAAAAATGAAACAGAGGCCATGAGCACAGTTTGTCTTCTTTGTGGCAAGATCATTAAAAAATGAAACAGAGGTCGTGAGCACAGTTTCACTTCTCTATAGCAAGCTCGTTAAAAAATGAAACAATCACCTCTCTTGTCGAGTCAAGTCTTTCGTTAGGTTTCATATTTGAACCTTCATTTCATCCACCCTTATCCTTTTTCTCCATCTAGTAGAGAAATTGGTGACAACCTCAAAGTCGGTGAATGAATTAAATCTTGGGAGGCATGTCTCCAGCCTTTGATGATCATTCTAGAGTAAATCCACTAGCTTTCAAGCTGGGGGCATACCGAGCTTAGTCTTTGATCTTTCACGTGCTCGTAAATACATGAGAATGCAACCGAGCAACCTTTTATCTCTTTTTCGAGCTCGCATGGATATACGAAAAAAGAACCCGTTGGAGTCGTCTTTAAGCTCTTTTCAGACTCTTTAAACATGAAAAGATTGTTGAGTGATCTTGCTTCCTTTCCCACTCGTTAAAAGGTTTGAAAGGGCATCTTTCGAGTGATAATTTATCTTTTTTTTGGCCTCGCAAGACTAACATTATGAAAAAGGACAACATTGGAGTCGTCTTTAAGTTGTTTTCAAACTCTCTAAATATGAAAAACCACCGAGTTTACCTTCTCTGGACTCGTTAAATAATTACACATTGAAGGGCTCATGTGAAACCAAACCCTTACTTCTTCCAGTTCGCTAAACAAAGGAAGAAGAACTTACCGAAGGTAAGTTATATCGAGAATGTGTTACCCTCCTCGAGCTCGTTAAATTAAAAAGAGGTACTCGTCTATCTGGATGGGGGGGAAATTGAAGAAAGAAAGCCAAGCAGTTTTTGAGAACATTACCAGTAACCGTTACGGTCGCCCTTGAACACGAAACTTTGTCTTTGCACGCATTTTAGTCCGCTGAACCCTTGCACTAAGCCAATCCTCTGAGTTTCTTTTACTCCTTTGGGTCACCTGACGAAAGTCACAGCATCCACTACATCAATAAGTTTTGGTCCATGTCAAGTTTCTGTTGTTGTGCCTCAGTGTTCAAGAGAAGTATTTTCCTCGAGAGTCAGCCATCACAAATATCCTATTTCAATACCCATGTCAGCCCATGTTCATTTGATATACCAATTACATCTCTGTGTCAGTTTCGTGTCATTGATGGGGGATACATCAAGGCCCTCCTTCAACAAGTCTATTCCTGTTGAATTCAACACATTATCTAGGAACTAGACTTAGAAACCAGTTAGTACCTTGGGACCTGCATGCCTCAATGGCAGGCTTCCTCATGTCTGATAGTGGGTTTACATCATTGACCCCTGATCGGGTGATTCCACAGATGTTTGACTTCAGCTCATCTATTCACATTCGCTGGAATGTACTAGGGTACCTTGGGAATCATTGACATCAATGACAATTTCCCTCGTGCTTGTTAACAGTTTACCTCATTGCCTAGTAATCAAGTGGTTTCTACCATGTTCGACATGAGGACATCTATTCACATGGTTAGATTTTTACACATCAGGATCAGTAAGAAGACCTTGGGTTTAGTTTTCACTCTTATGCATACTTTTCCCAGGTTGCGAAGGATTTCTTTGGAACTATGGCACATATATTGTTACATAGATCCACTTTGTATTGGTCGTGGATGTGTCTTGTTGTCTCGTAGATCCACTGTGTATTCTTCGTGGCTACGATCAGTTCAGGTCATGGGAGTATAGATCCACATTTTATCTTCAGTGGCTATACCTTTTATCAATATAATTATGGATCCGTAGTGTATTTTATGGCGGCCATACCTAAAAAGTTTTTATCACTCAAGCATAGGTATGCCTACCTTGGATTTGAAACATGTCATAATATTTGTTTGATGGTTGTGTGCAGCTTTTTCCAACCTCTTTGCATCCATACCCTTGCTCGAAAAAGTCTACAATGTAATTCAGTCATCATCGTCTTTTGACTTCGCACTTTAGGGGTCAATCTGTTACACATCAAAATTACTTACTTCAATAGTGTCGCAAGTGTCGTCATTACAAGTGTTGTAAGTGTCGCATCTTGTCCACAACTGTCGCATCTTGACCACAAGTGTCGCAAGTGTCACAAAAATCATACTGCCATCAGTCCTATGACGTGCCTCTAGCGACATCACAAGGACACTTAAGACACCTCAAAGACTAGTTGTGAAGAAGAGAAATCAATTGACAAGAAGTACAAACCTTTTCCCACTGAAAAAACCACTCAAATATCAAATTTGGAAGAGAACGCTCCCCTATGCACTGTTAGGGAGTGTTAACACTCCCTGTGCCTCTTTAGGGGAGTGCTAAAACACTTTATGCCCCACTTTGGGGGAGTGCTCCCCTTTCTGAGCAAGTTTTGGTTTGTTGAGACAAATCAGGGAAGAATCCCCTCAATTTCTAAAGGTGGTTGGATTTGAATAGAAGGTCAAGGCATGATGATAGGGAAGATCCACAACTGAAGGAGAGGAATCCTCAACTTATCCCAAAGATCGCTCAAGTGGTTGGGCCTCTCCAATGTTATATAAGGAGGCCTTCTAATGGTGAAAGGTAACAGAAAAGATTGGAGATATGAAAATTATGATCCCATAAGTGAGATGTTATCAAAGAATAATCAATGTAGATTACTTGAGCAAAGGGGTTGGACAAGGAGAGTTGGAAGAGGCTGTTGTACCTCCATCAAAGAATTGTAAGAACCTTTTACTTGTTCTCATTAATAATCAATGCTTGGCCTGTTTCTTTCAAATTTATGTTTGTTCCACATGAATTTGTCTTTAGTAAATAGATCTATATTTGAGCTAATCTCAATAGAATAGGAAGTTATTTGTATCTTTGTTTGTTCTACAGGACCTATCAAGGAGCTCAGCTTGGATGTTGCGAGGACAAACGTCATTAAGAAGGTACATATCCCTCTTCTTCATCTTTGTATATTAGCTTAATTATATCTAAAAAGGATGTCAATGTCCATGTTAAGAACTTTTCTGTCTTGGCCTTAGGAGTCTAGAGACCAAGAGGGAATCCGCTTGTCCGGAGGAGGATTCACCTGTAACAATGTCTCTTCCACCTCTCTATATCTAACCCCCCTCTTGGTCTTCCTCTCCCACCCTCTCACAGTCTCAAAAAATATATCTTTACCCCCTTCTCTCTTTACCTCTTTCATCTAACCATCGCTCTCTCACTCATTGTATACATGTTGGCCCTCGACCAAGTTTTGAGGGAACATTGGTCGGGTTTGACCACTTTTGTACTTCGACAGGCTGGTCGAAGATGGAGTGCCCAGGAGGAGCTGAGATCGTGGGATCTCACTTATTCTGTGGACCCAACAAGGGGTTCATTAGGGGTTTTGTATTAGGGTTTTGGGATGTCAGCCCATGGGGTTACCCATGATTAGGCCTTATTGTAAGGGATGTAAAAGTGTATATAGGAAGGAATGTAATGTAGAAGGGGGGTGTTCTTAGTGCAAGCAATGTAGTATGTATCTAAGTGCCTAAGTGCAAGAGGAAAGTAGGTCTAAGTTGCTTTGTGCAACAAAACATGTATGTAAGGCTCCGTGCTTGAGAGAGAAGTTGGCTCTGTGCCTTGACCTGATTTTGGGAAGATGGATATGGCACTTAGTGCATAGATCACATGTCCAATGAGAAGCTTGGATCTGTGGCTTAGTGCACAAGAGAGAATGGATGTAATAGATTGAATACTAATAAAGAAGTAGAATCCATTGGTGGGCATAGCCCCACACTGGGGTGAACCACGTAAATATTGTGTTGATGGTTTGCTTTGTGTTGTAATGTTTATGCTGTGAATTTGCTTACTGCATTGAATGTTATGAATGATAGATAGATCCATGAATGTTTAATTCTTTGTATATGTTGAATGTGTTAGATCCGACTTATGATGCTAAGTGTGATGTGTATTTTTCATTATTAATATGTTGAACTGTACTCAGGGTTTGATCTGCGATGTGAATGAATTAATATGTATTGTTCCTAAGTACCCTGCGAGGTGTTGTAATCACAGATCTGTGTCCCATCTTGGTTACAGACACATGATTCCTGTAACCCCCTCTGCCTCTACCTCGGGTGAGACTTCACCTTCTTTGGAGGTGTTGCCGAAAGGGTCGGTAGTTAGGGGTTTTTTGGTGCGTTGTTGAAGCATTGAACCCTGGGTCTGCCCCTGTGCCAAAAAATGGTTACTTTTTCGGGAACTGAAACTGTGATTGCTAGGAACTAAAGTAAAAGAAAAGAGAAGATTTTGTGCATAGATCTGCTGTTATAGTGCGCAGTATTCTACTTGACTTGTGAAGCTCTGTTCTAAGAAAGAAACCCGATCCGAAGAAAAGAGGTAAGATATTGAAAGAGGTAAATATTTGTGGTTCGATAGAGTAAGATAAATGGATTTTTTTTTTCGAAAGAATGGATCTAGGTATGTTTGATAGATTTTGTCCTAGTCTGAAAGCTAGGGTACAGTTAGAAGAAAGAGTTTATATGAATAAATTTGATAGAAATAAAGAAAGATATGTTATTCTCATGCATAGAAAGAATTTTTAGACTAATGAATGGATGTAGGAACCTAGAAAGGATTTTTGGAGATTGCAAGTCCAACACTGTGATCCTAGTGCGTAGTACAGGAGAATCTAGGGAACTTACAAGAGAAAGAGAGAATTGACGTTATGTTATAACTGCAGAAGACCGGGACATCTTGCTAAAGAATTCCCTGGTATAGGTCCTATTTGTCTTTGTTGTAAAATTATTGGTCATGAAGTTGAGGATTGTCCAAGAATGATTGCTAAAGTTGAAAGAATGAACATGATTCAAGAGAATAAGAGCATGTTAGAAGATCATAAATAGTCAGAGAAAGTTCATTCTGCATTAGAACAGTTGAAAGAAATGATGAATGATCACAAAGATGTCAATTTACCAAAGATCATGAAAGAAAAACAACGCATAGATACAAGAATAGGATATTTCAACATAGATTGTTTCCTAGATGAGGAGACACAAGTGAATGTTTTGACAGAAAGCACTTGGGAAATCTTTGGGAAGCCTATTGTGATACCTTCATTTGGAAGAATAGGCTTGTTTAAAGGAAAAATAATAACCCTGTGTGGAAGAGTTGCTAATATACGTGTTATCATCCATGGAACATCGACAGAAAAGGAATTTGAAGTTATTAAGTTTGTTGAGAACAAAGCCCCATTCCCTCTTTTGTTAGGAAAGAATTGGATTGAGAAAGATCAGATCAGAAGGAAATCAGAGGAAGAAGCTATAGAAAATAAAAATCAAGAAATAAGGGATTTCATAGCTAGAAGAATAGATTGACTGATAGAAGAACCAGAAGTTGAGTTGAAGCAACATAAGACCAAAGAGTTAGTTTTCAAGGTTGAAAGAATGCAAGAAGTTTTGAAGGACCTATCCATGAAAGCATAAATTATATCCACCCAAGAAGTGGTAAGGGGTGGGATATTACTTCAAACCCTTTGAGAACACATCAGTAGTGCGAAGCTACCACACTAGGAGAAGATAATAATAAGAATGGGAAGAGAAATCCAGAAACAGTTAGAGAGACTCGGATCACAGGAAAGAGGGAAAGGAAGCTCAGTAAGAAGAAGGATACGTTGGAAAAGATACAAGAAGTTACAGAGAATAGATGGAACATTTCACAGATTTGAACTTCACAGGAGGCAGGCTTGCAGGCTCTGAACCTCACCGGAACAACATAAGTGCGCAGAATGGGACTTCACCCTGGCGAAGCTATATGATCGTTGGAGGCGCCCTGACCATTAGAACGACGCTCCAAAACAAATAGGAAACACATTTATGGGTGGATAGATCATCGTTAGACATTAAGATTGCGCCATAACAAACAGATTCACATTGATTGAGGCATTATTGTCCGTTGGAGGAATCCGTTACGACACTTGATTACTTAACCCATCGAACACTACATTGGGACCACTTTTTTCTACCCGTGATTATCTCAGACAAGAAACAAAGTGATTTTGTGTGTCGAGCTATGCTATCAGACCTCACCATCTTTTTTTTACCCCGATATCGATTCACCTACCCAGACTTATTTGTTCAAAGTGAGAATGTTGGTCAAACACACTGAGCTAGAGAAATCTGTCGAAGAAGTTGTGAAGAAGTTTATGGCTGATAAAGGCATGTCTGAAGGAATACAAGCATCATCGACCAGGGGATTGCAAGCTTCCCCCTTGAATGTACTTCATTTGGACCGTGCCAAACCCACTATTGAGAAGCGAAGAAAGCAACACGACGATCTGGCTAACATGAAGTAGATCCCGTTGGTCTTGCCTGATTATATCCCACCCTTGGTTGGCACGGTCAACCGCAACAACATCCCACAACACTTCAAGTACACATTGATCACCACGTACATCTCGAAGTGGATATGCGTGGTTGGAAGCTAGTTGGGACTGATCCCATCTCTGAAGAACAACAATTTCAATCTCGACGACAGGAAGAACTACGCGATGCTCGCATTGCATAGATACCTGATGAATATGACTAGGAAGAAGCCTCACATAGTCTCCTTCCCAGAGATTGAACCTTTGGAGCCATTGGTCGCGAAGTTCTCCACTCTATGTTACACAAATGATATGTCCAAGCAGTGGCAGCCGATCATAGTGTTTCACGCCTACTACCAACAACTGAAGGTTTCCATAGAATCGGTCCCTCTCGTGACATCGCAAACCTTGCACCAATACTTTTGGCCCTTGATTATGGAAGGAAGCAAAGAGTAAGGAATAAGAGAGAAGTACGAACTATGCAAAGGGAACATAAAGCGAGGAGGGGTCGAAGTGTTTAAATAAGTAGAAAAGTAGGAGAGAAGTAAAGGAAAAGCTATCCGTTGGAAGAGAATACTGAGGAAGACAAAGCAACAAAGAAAAGGGATCATGGACAACTCAGCAAGCGGGAAAAGATATCAACGAGTGCTTTGGATCACTGCGTGAAAAAGGAGGAAGGACAGGCTGGTGAAGCCCTAAAAGCACAGGTCAAGTTGACCTAGGGTTTTGGCACCTAGGGTTTTGGATCTAGGGTTTTGACACCTAGAATTTGCTATGTAATGTATAAATAAAGGTCTAGAAAACCTGGGAGGGTTCGTTCTAGGTTGGTTTGTTGATACTATGGTTGTTGTTGTTCATTGTTGAGTATTGTCATAGAGAGCAGTATTGAGATTGTATTGTAATATCTTCAGTTGGGTGCGAAGATCGACCTTGCAGTAGGGTGCCCAGGGAGGGGAGAGAGGAAGATCGACCTTGCAGTAGGGTGCCCAGGGAGGGGAGCAGTTATATACTAAATAGAACTGTATGTTTCCATTTGATATACTAAATGGAAACATACAGTTCTATCTACGCATTTAGTTCTAGATAGAACTGTATGTTTCCATTTAGTATATCAAGAAACACAATTATGTGGACGTATCCCTAGGGAGAGGGTGAACCACGCATATCTTGTTGTTCTTTGTGATTGATGTTGTGTCTACAGCAGTGGATCTCTGGTTTGATAACACTATTGGATGGTACATTACTGAGTTTTCTATTGACAGAGTAGAATCATATAGTCAAGCAAAGAGGTATTTCTTTAAGGGACCTAGAGAAAAGTTCCTACACTTTTTAAATTTGAGGATTAATATGCTATTGCATGAGAATAATATTTTGAAGATACAATCAAGATAATGTTCAAGAATTCAGACAACGATAGTGACACAAAGGCTGGACACATGCACAGTGGCATACCATTCAGAGAGGTTACTCTTGCGAACCTATTTAAGAAAAACTACGGAGACAAGGGATTCTACAGTAGAGAAGAAGTAGATCTAATAGATGAAGAGTATTCAAAGTCCGCAAGAACAGAGGAAGTGGGATTTGAAGAACCTCGTCAAGGAGAACCAGAGACTTCAGGCACTGCACCTACTTTTGAAGTAAGTAATATCACTCCTCCTGTTGTTTTAGCAACATTAAGTAACCAGAGTAACTAGAGCAGTCAGAGCAGTCAAAGCACTTTACAAGCAGTTTAGTACATAGTCAAGAAACCAAGGAAGATCTATGGAAAATGAGATGAGGTTACCCATCTTCAGAGGAGATGGATCTGAAGATCCTGATCAACACTGGTTCTTATGTGAAGCTTTATGGAGTATCAAACAAGTCATTTATGAAGTTGTTAAGAGAACTCAGTTTAGTACTACCTTGAGGGATCGTGCTCTGAACTGGTATATGAAGTTTGTTTTAGGACTTGGACAGCCTAAACCGCTGAATGAAATTAAGACTGCGTTGAGTGAAGAATTCAAGAAACCTAAGTTGGAGTCGCAGTGCATCACAGAGATGAAATAAATCAAGCATAAGGTAACTGAGCTTGTTTGGGAGTTTGATAAGAGTTTTAAGTCTCTAACAGGTCGGTTGAGTTTTTAGATTCTAGACGAACAAAATAAAGAATGGTTCATTGCTTCTCTCTTGCCACATATCAGAGTTTCTCTGATGCAATAGAAAATTGCTTCGCATGATGAAGCTATGGAGATTTCCATGAAATCAGAAGAATCCCCTATAGGAGAATCCAATCTAGGTATGAGTCAAATATTGAATCAGTTAACCAATTTATCTTTACAGGTCGAAGATATGAAGAAAGATAAAGTAAAGGAGAAAAGAGAAGATATCTAGTGTATCAGATTTAAATCAAAGGGCCATGACAAAGAGCATTGACCCCTATTCCATTAATACTTGGCCTCTGGAGAACCGAGTCCTTTGAAGCAGGCTACTGTACCCTGGTGAGAGGTATGTAGAACTAGACATCGCCCTGGTGAATGTTATTATATGAAAAAATATGTCCAGACACCTACCAATATTTACTACACATTATGTAAGTATGTGGGACATGATGAGAAGGATTGTAGGGATTATGATCTCTTGCATGAAATATCAAGGGATATATATAGAATTCAAGGAGAAACATAGAAAGAAGGAAATAATGCGTAGTTCAACTCCCCAGGAAGAGGAAACTTCAACCCTTGTGGTGGATTCAGAGGAAGAGGACAAGGTGGAGGCATGGGCCGAGGTAGAGGTTAGATTATCTATTATAATTGCGCACAACCAGGTGATTTGGAAAGGGATTGCCAGAACCCTTGTACCACTTGTAACTATTGTAACTCTTTTGACCATGTCATCGAATATTGTCCAGTATTGTTTGCCAAACTCCAAGGGAGACGAGGAGGAAACCAACAAACACAGTTAATATCAACAGAACCTCACGGTGAAGACCCTAGAGTCATTTTTACTACTAGAGGAGGATCTATTACAAGAGAAGATAGAGTGACTCCAGGAAAGACTACAGAAGGATCAAGGATCAGAAGAGCTGCAAAGAAGGAACAATTATTTGATCCAAGGAGGGAGAGACATACTTTTGAAGATTCAAGGAAAGAATTTGTAGAAGAACCAACTTCTTCATCTAAGGCACAACCAGAAGTAAGGGAATGTGGAATTCCTCTGGCATTTGATCGGGCTGTTAGGAAAGGAAAAGAGGTAAGCAATCTTATGGAATTCTTATGTACTTGCATTAATTTGATTAAGGATGAAAGACCTGTATAAGAGCTACAATACTTGATAAGATAGTACGATATAGGAAGGTTAGATCCTCTGTTGAATAAAGCAGTACTTAAAGTATATAGGAAGAGAAAAACAAACAAGGAATTACACCTTAGTGCTCAGATTGGATATTACGATGTGGACTATGTGGTCATGGACTTGGGATCAGAAGTAAATGTTATGACGAATTAGACTTGGGTACTGATGGGAAAACCTAGACTGATTTACTCTCCTATCAAGCTCAGGATGGCTAATCAGTAGGCGGTGAGCCGCTTTGGAAGACTAGAGAAATTTAATGCAGACATTCATGGGATAAGGACATTTGAAGATTTCGAAGTGATTGAAATTGTTGATGATAGTTTTCCATATCCTATGCTATTAGGAATTGATTGGGCTTTCAACAATTAGACTGTTGATGACCTAAAAAAGGGAAGAATGGCCTTTGAGGGTAATGGCCTTAAAGTCATCGCACCTCTGGACCCGGATAAAGGTCACAGATACACATAACCTATCAGGGAAGAAGACCGAGTGTATGAATTAGAGAACATCTACAAGCTGACAGAAATACAACATGATTACATTAATCCTACAATAGATGAAAATATCAGTTGGAGAAGTGAAAGTGCATGTTCATCAGATTCAGAAGAGGCATTAGAAAAATGGCAGAATAGGATGTATGAAGTCTCCACAAGGAGATGTGCTAGATTGACCAGAGAAGTTCATTGGATTGGCGCATAAGTAAGTAATCTTCCAACATTTTATGGTTTGAATCATGTAGAGACATTTCTAGCAGAATTTGAGAACATGGTACCAATACAACAAAGGATGTTGGCACTGGATGAGGCATTGAAAGCCACACCAACTAGATGGTGGGGAGCACATAAGAGGAACATCACGGAGTGGACACAGTGTCGCACCTTATTGGCAATGCACTTTTCAGACCAAGCAGAAGGATGTAAATTTTGTTACACAACCCAGAGTTTTCCTAAGGTCAGATGCCATGCAATTCATCCATTGTTAATTTATCAAGGTCCTTTATTTACTTCCAGTAGTTAGACTATTTCTAAAGGAACCGTCTCTGATACCAATTGTTGAGAAGACACTTATACTAAGAGGGGGGGGTGAATCAGTATAAGGGTATCTTTTTATTTTTAACATTCATACACCATAATAAACATAATGAATAAATCACAAAAATACAAAAACCAGAAGACACAATATTTAACGTGGAAACCCTTTCGAGAGGAAACCACAAAATCTTATTTTTATTAATCTATAGGCACCACCCTACAATTATAAATGTTTGTAGGCACCAAACTACTGGAGACACCAATCCCCACTGTTGTTCATAGGCACTAACCTATAGGAGACATTGATTGCCTATGTTATTTGTAGGCACCAACCTACGAGAGACATTGATCACCTATGTTCTTTGTAGGCATCAACCTACATGCAACATCAATCCCCTCTATTATTTTTAGACACCGACCTACAGGGGACACCTATCCCCTTTTCTACTTTTGTCTTCACAAAATATTCTCTTCCCTCTTTACTTCTTCCTTTGCCAGATCTGCTCTACACTTGATACTTCTTTTTTCTCTCTTCCTTCACCATATCTTCTTGATTCTTATTCAATTTTTTCCTTAGACTTGCATTGTACTCACTTCTTCTACTTTCTCTCTTTATCTTTCGGTTTCTTATGATTTCACTTCTTCTTCATTGTGCTCACTACTTCTTCTTTCTCTCTTCAACTTTCACTTTCTTATGTTTTTGCTTCTTCTACATTGTGCTTGCTGCTTCATCTTCCTCTACCTCATATCTATACTCACTCCTTTCTTTGTTGCTGGATCTTTTTTCTAGATTGCAAGATCTGATATTCACCAATATTTATTCATCGCTCCTTGAATGATGTCCAATTGTCACACCTCAAATGGTATGCATAAGAATACTACCTTTTTTACCCACACGCATATTTTATCATAACCCTCTTCTTTATTTATACTTTTCCATAAGCTTTATATCAAAATTCATGTTCTTTTGAAGAGTCATGACTTTTATTAAATAATAATTGATTTCCCCCCCTTTTTAATTTTTTAATTCACTTTTTACCATACCATGGTTAAACTACCACCATGGTATGTAAATCCATGTGCAAAAACCATGTTCACTTTCACATTTACCCTTTTTAATCCATTTTCATGTTTACTTCACGTTTACGTAAACTCCACTTTCACCTTTACCTTTTTGTTTAATCCACTTTCATGTTTACTCCTCTTTTACATAAACTCTACTTCCACCTAACATTGCAACTTTGTTATTTATTAAAGTCATATTTACATTTAATCCACTTTCATTTTTACTCCATGTTTACATAAATTTTGTTTCCACTTAACGTTTACACACTTTTACTTATTAAAGTCACATTTATATTTGATCACTTACTAACCTTTGACATCAATGACAATATTTATTCAACAATCTCCCCCTTTATCATTGATGGCAACCCTATACTCAAAAACACATAATCCTCCAGAATTATCCCTTGTCTGCAACTCTCCCCTTATGTGTAGTTCTCCTCCCCTTCTCTCCAACTCTCCCTCTATCTATAATTATCCCCCTTTGACATCAATGGAAAAGGTATGCTCCCCTTGAGTTTTTCTTATTTACTCACAAGATGGGAGGGATATAACTCATGGATTATGTCTAAGATATTTAGATGTTTTTCTAGGAAGGGGTGTGGTAAAAGTATTTGCAAAGTGTTTCATCTTGACACTTATTTCGACTACCTATTGTCTTAGAAGGTGATACTTGATGGGAATATGCTTTGTCTTTTTCTACATAGTTTATTTTGTTGTGCCACTACCCCTTAGACTATGCTTTCTCTTGTATTTTTCTGAAGTAGCTCCCCCTTTGAATGTATTATCTTTTCTTGTTGTAATTATTGATTCTTATTTGTTTTACCATCAATTTCCTAAACTTATCATTTTGTTATTTATTAAGAAGTTGCCAAAGACTTGATAGATGTTTCACTATCATAGTACTGTTCACTATTCACAACTGATAGAATTGGTTACCTTCAATTTTTTCTCACGATCTACTACATATTATCATGTCTCCATATGATTTGAATATTCAAACTGCTATGCGCCTTCATCACTTTTAAGGGATCTTTCACTGTCACAGTTAGGTTGTTGAAATGTCATAAAAAAACCCTCCATTTGTCCTCCAAAAACACTTTCCTGAACATGGTCAATGTTGGTCACAATGTATATAATATATATGTGAACTTGTCTTTTATTTTGTACAATATATACCTTAAACCATTCCACCTCCCAAATTTTGATACACTGCTCACAAAGGATTCTAAGGTTTGCTTGGAAAATGTGTAGAGTTGTCATCAAATTTAATTCTCAACTGTCAAAAAATCCTTCAAGGTCTGAACAAGGAATGTTCAAAATACTAAATAAAAATTATATGCATGCTTCCTAGAATATAATGTCCTCCACTTGCACTTTTTTTGTCATCAACACTTCCTTCCTCAATGGTAAAAACTGCTTGAAAATGATATAACAACATTCCTGAATAAGTATGAACACTGTCACCAACAACACAAGATAATTAGTCTTTGTTAGTCCATACAATCTTTATCAACAACAGTCGAACATGATTGGGTTGGGCTCAACAAATCTAATTCTGTTCAACAAGAAAAAGTCAAGTCATCAAGAAGAAATCTATTGGGATCGCATATCAATAACTTCAAGTATTCCCCCTCTAAGGGATAAATAAGTAGCATCAGTGGGTTTTTTTGACACTTCCAGTTGAAGGAATACTCAGTCAAAGATTAGTCGACAAATACTCATTCAAAACTCTAGTCAGTTGTCATTTTAGGTCGATCCTCAGTCAACCACTTCAGCAATAAGCAGGAGAAGCGTTGCATGACTATATATTCGATGACACATAACGATATGATGTTCTCAAACATCTATTCAAATGATTTCATGACCATTCATAAATCCAACTGCAATCTATCCTAGTAGTTGCCACTGGTCCACAATTTTGTCTTTCACATCTATTCTGCAATGATTTGAAAGCATGATTTCCATTTCTTCGATTTTTATGGTGAGGATGATGATAGGGCATAGATTTTTTTGTTGGTTGATTAGAGCAAGTAGGCTCGGGATTAGGTTCACTTACATGAGTATAACAACATGACATATCAACAACAATGTCATTTGTAACAACATTCTTAATTATTGGCATGTGAAGAACATGCAACTCTTCAATATTTTTGACACAATCAACAATAGGTTTTTCTTCTAGAAAATTACTTTGAAATCCTCTTGCAACGAATAGAACTTCCTCGGAAGTAGTAAGGTTAGTGTGGGTAGGAAGGAAGTAGTAGCATCATATCCAAGACCAGTCTTAATGTATGGAGACCTTTGACAATTGATGATATCATCTAATATTTCAGTACTCTTTTCAAACTTCAAGCTTATGTTGAATTGAGCAGTTGACTTTTCCAAATCCTTTCTTAAGGAGACAATATCATATTCTATCTCTTCACAATTTTATTCCTTTTTCTTCAGTCGGATTCTCACCACTTATTTTGTCCTTCTTGCCTCATCTAATTGAAATTTTAAGCTTATAATAATAATTTATGATTCTTCAAGGCTTTGTGACATTTTGGATTTTGAATCACAATCCTCTTCTTCATATGTTTTCAATTGCTCCTTTTGTTTCAAATTCATTTTCCTTAGATTCCTTCTTTCGCTTAAGGAACAAATGATTTCTTCTTCAAGATTCACTTGTGCATCTATTTCATCATTTTCGTCTTCTTTCTGAATCGATCATTTATTTGTCTTAATTAATATTTGTTTCGATTTCCATAAATATATTTTCTTCTCTATAACTATCAACACTACTTTCACTACTTTCTTCAGATGATTCACTGGCCCCTTTTGAGTAGAGGCTCTTCTTCTTCTTATAAGCGTTCTTCTTCATTTCATGCTTATTAGGCAAAAATATCTATGATGTTTCATATGAAAAGAATTAGGTCGTCATTCCTAAAGAGTGAACTCATGTGTGAGTTTCACTGTAGAAGCAAGGTTGCTTCTGGTTATTTCCTGGTAGTTATTCCTAGCAGCGAGTCCCTTGATATCCCAATAATGAGATTCCCAGTGACCTGTGCTAGAGAGACCTTGATAAATCAATGGTGCATCCCGATGGACTAAGGACAATGAATGGGGAACATTCCTTGGGTCCACCCTAGTAAACAAATGGGACGCCATTCCTTGGTTTGGGTAGGTTAAGAGGAAGAGAGATAGTGGAAATTGGGGTAGTTGTAGGAAAACGTCAGTGGCTTATGTATATGTTCCATGCTAGGGTACCTTTGTATATATGTTTTGGGGCCAGAGAGCCTATGTATTTATGATTTTGGGGGCCATAGTGCCTATGTATCAATGTTATTGGGGCCATATCTCCTATGTAATTTGTTTAGGATGAAATTCCTGTGTGATTTTGGGCCAAAGAGAATATATGTTGATTATTGGTCGGGGAGCTAGGATTGTAAAATGAAGTTACACCTTTATGGTGTTGTGGACTGAGGACAATGAAAAAATACTTGGGAGGGGATGTAACATCCCCATTTATAATCCTCATGAATTATAATGTAATTGTATAAATATAAATTAGGCTAGTGAGTCGATGTGTTGGTTTGGTGAGCCCATATTGATTTCATGTGGTTTGGGGCGAAATTCCATGTTATGAACATTGAAAAATTAATAAAAGTAATAATCATTGATTGTGATACAAAAGGAATGAATAACGATGGGGGGGATATGATTCCACAAGAGAGAGATGGGTCCAAAGGGGAATTATTAATGGGTATTAATCCAACCCACACACCTAAAATTATTGTCTTTGTGTATAACCTTTTATTTGTTGATTGAGTGTATAATAAGCTAATCATTTAACTCATGTAAGAGGATAGGTTTGATTGGTAACATCCCATAGTTATTGGATAGTATGGTCTGAGGTAAAATCATCCTTGAGAAGAGTTTAATTCAAGTTAAGCAAGTAAGCAAAGGGAGGAAATTTGTATGGCCAATTGGGTAGTTTTTGGACAGCCACGCTTTTGCATGGAGGGTAGTTTTTACATGCAGATTTTGGGAAGCAAAGGAAAAGTAGGGGGATGGTAAGAATATCAACCATGGTATACTTGAATTAAACCCTTGCTTGGATGTGTTTTTATGCTAAGAAAGAGGCCTGTGTGCCTGTAAATCGGGTTGTGAGCTTGTGGTGCAATTTTCTGTGGAGAAAATGACTCAGAGACTTGTGAAGGTTTTTGTGAGAAAACATGAAATAAATGAGAGTTCCTAGAGTTCCCACTTAAGTGATTTCTGGCTAAGAGAGTGCACTAGTGGCTCTGATAAACAAATGGTACAACCCGAGGGACTATGAACAGTGAAGGGGGTACATTCCTTGGGTAGTTCAGGTTGTGGGGAAAATAGAGAGATGGAGGTTTGAGACTGTTGTGAGGATAGAACCTGGGTTTGGAGATACTATGTGTGGAGAGTGGACAACCAGTGGGTCATATCTCCTTTTGGACTCATACCCTCAACACGAGGGTGGCTTTCCGATGAGAGAAAATGATCAGCAGGGCCTATGGTTGGGAGGTTCATCCTTTCTTTGCAACAAGTTGGTTAATCATTAAGTGATAAGTGTTTCTATTATATTCTTATGTTAATTCCACTTTGTAAATGGTTTATGTGAATGTTGTTTATTTTTTTTCGCTTGAACAATTGTATTTATACTTAATATATGTTGTTAGATGCATTTAGAACTGTAGTATCAGTCCAATTGTCAAATATGTGTGTGATATGCGGCTGATAAGCTACATGAAATTAATTAGCAATAAATATTAATAATTGAATGAGTTTTCACACATAATGTTTCTCATTTGGGCACTAGGTATGTTACATTATAAATAAAATTGCTAGATTTTTTTTCCATGGGAAAAAATTATATTAGGCTAACATATGAAGAAGGTGATGAAAACTACAATCTCTTTGATAGTGGGTTGTAAAATTCTTAAATAACCTTTCTTTTCTTGGTACAATAATGCATATACTTTAAGTAAAACTATAATAAAATTACCTTGTCTCATACTTACAGTTCATATGATTTCATGACAATCATAGATTAAATATGTTTACCAAATACAATCAAGACTTATATCTGCTTAGAAACACTATGTATATTTGTGTATTCTCGTCTCATCCCAACAATTCCATAATAAGGGCTTGTGTTATAGTCTAGGTCCTTATGCATTACCTATGACACATAAGAGAAATGATTTGGTTTAAAGTCCTTCAATTTCAACCTTGAACCATGTTTTAGGCCAAGAAACACATCCCTGTTGGACCTAATAGAAAATATTTGATTGCTATGCATCTTGTACACCCTTTATGCCACTCATGACCAATGATTTATTTTAAAGGGATTGTTTCATGATTTGGGTTTGTGCATGGACAACTACCCATAAAGTAGTGTTTATGGAACATGAGGGCTTCACCATGTTCACTTATATCTTATCATGTTCATTCATAAACAAGGTTTTAAAATTGTGAAAAAAAAACTCAATATATTGTAATTATTTGGGGGGGATGTGAGTTATTGGGGATTTTATAGGTATAGGGAGGTACAAAAAGGGGCATCTAGTAAAAATAGGGGTACTTTTCATTAGAAAGATATATTGGGAGGGGAGTTCAAAAAAATGATTTTGGGAGGTATTTAATAATATCCAGTGAAGTTATAAGTATTATTTAATATCCCATGAATGTATGTTCTATTTCATAGGTTCACAAAGTGAAGATCCCATTTTATGGCATAAACCCCTAGTTTGTAGCTTTAGAACCAATCTTAGTCTAAAAAATCCATATTTGGTAGCTCAAATCTTGGAATCCATCACATATGCCACTTATGGTCCAAATATTTCTTCCCAAGGGCCTTTATCATGATCTAAATCCTCTTGCTTGGCCCTTTAGCAATGAAAGTAGTATTTAGATCATAATGCCCTTGTTTTTTTTCCTCAAATCATATATTGGGCTAGAAGACCCATCAAGTGAGTATTGCATATTTGAGCCAAATATTTATTCTAGAGGGATTATATCATAGTTTGAGGCCTAGTACATGGCCCATAATCCCTAGAAGTATTGTTTAGGGCCTACGCCTCCAATTGCTAACCCTGGATGATGTATCAAATTAGAAGACCCATCCTTGATGTTGCAAACATTAAATTAAGACTTGTATTACACATGTGGGGTAAATATTCCTTTTTTCGGTATTATGTTATGGTTGAATCCTTGATATTGGACCATGGTCCCTAAAAGTAGTGTATAGTGTTGGACATACTGTCATTGATGTATTTTTATTGACGTCAACAACCGATGATGCACATGAAGCTCAGAAGGGAAAGCGTTGTGCAGAAACATGATCGGGATCAAAATCCCCACCGGACAAACCAAGACCGTTGGCTACGCAAGTGCCAAATCAAGAGAAATGATTGATTGCGGAGCACGAAGGGAGAATTAAAATACATGTTATTTCCAATACCGTAATTATTCTAAACCGTGAGATCTTATCGATTCAAAGATCAATTACTGTGGTTGATCCACCAACAATCTCACAGCTTCAATTGCGTAGTTTGGGCAACAAACTAAACCACACACAAGTTACAGTTCCACAATCCACATCGACCATTGGATCAAGTTAAGTGGAAGGATAGGATAAGAAAAGACGAAGACTGGAGCCCTAAAGTCCCGAATTAAATGAGGATCATTCGATCTGAAGAACACTTCAGGAGATATCAGGATCGTCAGATCATGTTTAGTGAAAGGATAGAGTAAGCCACAAAATTCCCGAAGTAGACGCAAGTCATCCGATCTAAAGAAACACTTCGGGAGATATCAATACCTTTAGATCGAGCAAAGAAGAAGGATAGGATAAGTAAGGCCAAAGGCCCAAAATATTGAATAGTCAAATTCCCAATAGTCATTGGATCATGTTAAGCCTTTTTGGGTTAAATAATGACCATTATATTAAGTCAAGTTACTCGAGTTTTACACTTCGAGGAATCTCACTTCGAGAGAATTGGCAAGTGGAGAAATTGAATAAAACGAAGCCCCGAAGGTCGAAGTCTCGAAGTAGACATGAGTTGTCCGAGCTGAGGAACACTTAGGGAAGTATCTTGACTATTAGATCAAGGATAAGAACATGTTCCACATGAAGAGATCTACGTCAACAAGAACACATGGCGTAATTAGATGATGAAAAGTGCCAAGGTCCCATAGGTACTTTAGGCATACGTAAGCCACAAATATAAGTGACATGTAGTAGCCACTTAGTCAATGCCACATCAACAAGTGATGTTAGCAAGTTACATCACTCTGGGAGTTTTCACTTCGAGAGTTTCACCACCAACAAACACCCGAAGTCCCGAAGGTCGAAGTCCCGAAGTGGACATGATTCATCCTATATGAAGAACACTTCGGGAGAATTCTCGACCGTAGATCAAGTATAGTGGAAGGATAACGTAAGTGGAAGTGTTAACCGACAAAAAGTGGTTTCCACCTCTCTATGACTTATTCAGCTGGTGATCACTCCGGAAGAAATTGGAGCAACAATTGTCCGAACTCATGAATCCCCGAACTCCCGACATAAACATGAACCGTTCACTCACGTGTATATTAATTGATGGCCGTCGATTTTTTTGAAACCTCTAGACAAGCCAAGATCTTCCAACTAACGGAAGAATGAATGTTGATCGTTCGATCTATTTCGGTGAAATCTGATTCGGGAGATTTGAAATATTGCAAAGACCTGACGTCCCGAAGGACAAATTACTGAAGAACACGGTCTCAACACTGGACATATGGGGGCTAAAAGGAAAAGGGAGAAATAAGAGACAGTGCTTAAATTAATAAGCATGTGGTTCTGTGCTTGTGGTCACATGTAAATGGGTTGAAGGAAGCGCCTCTGCAAAACTCGGTTTCTGAAATATTTGCAGAGATATGGAATCAAGTTAAAAAGAAATTGATCCATACTTGTGATCGATTTATGAAAAGCAGGTCAGATGGTTGTTAAAATGATGTGTTGTTATGAAAATTCATGCTAATGACTATGTTACATAAAACAAAGGTTATGTAATATTGAATGAACATACATGTTGTTTATGAAGAGTTATGCTGAAAAGTTTAAAGGATTATAAATATGTTGAGATGTGAATTAGAAAGGGGGTTTGTCAATGTATTATTGAATACCAAGAACATAAGGAGACAAAGCAGAAGTTATGCAATCCAGTGTTTGATTTAGAAGACCATTATTGGACTGCATATCCTATTTCCAAATTCATGAACAAAGGGTGGCAGGGTGGTGCAAGGGAAGGTTGGAGCCTGCAGGGGAGTAGGTGATTCCTTGTTATTTGTAGCTAACTAAATAGGGGATTGTAACCTCCTACCAATTGGAGCTGGTGAACAAGGGTGTGGGTGCATCCTGATTAGTGGGTGCTAATCTAAAGAGTAAGAACATCCTCCTTCTATTGTAACTTGTAAAACAAAATTTTGCAGTTAATAGAAAAGTGTTTGTGGTTTTCCCAATTGGGTTCCATGATAAAATGTTGTGTTCAAATTTTGTTTGCATTGACAAAAGTAAAAATATGATCAAATTATTGTTGCACCGATTCACCCCCCCTACTCTCAGTGACAGGATTTGATCCTTCAATTGGTATCAAAGCAGGTCTCTTCACTAAAATTTTAAATCACTTGAAGAGAAATATACATCAGAATGGATCAACAATTGAAGATGTCGTTAAAATTCCCCCTATTTGATGGTGAAGATTATGTCCTCTGGAGTGTTAGAATGAAAATCTATCTGATGTCCATTGGACTTGAAGTATGTACATTAATTGAAAAATGATATGATGTTCCAAAAGTCACTCCCATAGAAGCATAAGACAAGAAGAAATTTTGGGAACATGCAAAGGCTTTAAACACACTACAAGTTGAACTAAATAAGAAGATCCTTGCTAAAGTACTAAACTGTAAAAATGCAAAACAACTCTAGGATAAATTGGAAACTATATATGCAAGAGATTCCCAGGTAAATAGGTCCAAACTTCAAACTCTCAAAGTACAATATGAAGATCTAAAAATGAAGGATGAAGAAAATATCTCAGAGTACTTCAAAAGAGTTGATAATATTGTTAATGCACTCAGAGGTTTGGGAGTAGAAGTGTTAGACGATGAGTTAGTTGAAAATATACTAATAACACTACCTATGCTATATAATCCTAAAGTGTCCACTCTTGAAGATCTAGAGAAATTAGATGAACTCACCATGGATGAATTGTATGGAATCCTCATAGCCTATGAGTTAAGATTAGGTCATGAGAACATCCCAAAAGGAGAGGCAGCCTTCAAGGTG